>JAXRKP010000138.1:82500-210000 GCA_037039925.1 Doris montereyensis | reverse complement strand
CTGTTTTGTTTTGTTTTGTGTTTTGTTTTGTTAATGGAAACGGGGATGGGGGTGTTTTTGTTTTAATGAAGGAAAAACCCATCGCCCCAGCCAGATTCAAATAAAGCAAAGAAGCAACAACAACAAACAAAAACAAACAAACCCCCCTCCCACCCCCCCCCCCAAAAACAACAAGTAAGACTATTAAAATCAAGCAAACATTTATCACGTAGCGCATCTAGTCATACCAAAGTTTTCACACCATTGCACACTGTTATCAGCGGAAATTTCTGAGTTCCTGGACTATCACGTGCCTGTTGCCTGAGTTATATTTCAATGTAGCATGTTACCCCATGTCTGTCCCACTTGATATCTTCCCTTTACACAACTGTGTCACTTCTGCGTGGCGTTTTATCAGTGGCCCCTGTATGATGGAAAAGGCATCTGGTCTAGAATTGCCCCCACCAAAGGACATGCAGTACTGGATGATGCTGGTACAGGCCATCCGATATCTCTCAAGGACGTCCGTCAGTGTGGCTTTCCACCGGTCTCAAGGACATTGATAACACTGAGGCACTGAATGGGGTAACAGCAACTAAATTTAGATAGATTTACGTGAACAGGATTGTCGTCTGTCCACCATTGTATTATATTACGTGTTAAATGCAAAGAAATAAGGCGGAGGGAACAGATTCCGATTATACCACTTGCAACCATCTTTGTGGACATGGTGATCGTAGCCACAGTGCTTTGGTGACTTTGTAGGACAATACAACAAAACTTGTTTCTACTTTTTGCCAGATTGGACTTTCCGACCAGGTTTCTAGGCCAGCCTTTCCAATCTCTTAGGTCAAGAGAAAGATCAAAGTGTAGATAGTCCTTTGAGTTGATGGAAGTTTTCCATATTTCCTTCAAAGCCAGCACTAATTTAATCTGAATATGGGTATGTCGGGGGTAATGCCGAGGGGGGGGAGAGAGAGAGAGAGAGAGAGAGAGAGAGAGAGAGAGAGAGAGAGAGAGAGAGAGAGAGAGAGAGAGAGAGAGAGAGAGAGAGAGAGAGAGAGAGAGAGAGAGAGAGAGAGAGAGAGAGAGAGAGAGAGAGACTAATTCTCTGTAATGATCTCGCTCCTCTTCTTTCAGGAAAGGTGCAGGGGATGCGTGTCACTGTATATACCTGTTTCCATCATGACATGGCAGCCACCTCGCTTATCATTTCATAACATCCCTTTCATGTGTCAGGGGATAGATAGATCCTAATTTGACCTTTATATGCTCCATATATCTTAATGAAATCATAGATTTTTTAAACATGATTCATTTGACCTTGATTTTGTTATATTCACATCCACAACTAACGTCATTTCGGGAGATATGGTAGGAGTTTTGATTTTGCCCGGACTACCCTGTAAACAGCCAAGGGATCTTTGACGTGTGGAGAGTGTTGTGATCTGCACATGGGAGCTTCTTTTTATCTTCCGTCTCTGATGGGACTAGGTGTTGATTCACCTATCTGAATCAGGGGGGGGTAGATTTTACTCGAAAAAGATCTCGAAATACCATTTAAACCTTGCCGGGACTTGAACCCATGACCTTGTGGTTGGGAGACCGACACCTTGCCTCTCGACTACCGATTCCCCCTAAAATGGTTGAACATACAGAAAACAAAAATAAAAAAAAACAATGCACATTCCGTCTCCATACATATGTTTTGAATTATAGCGCTCCTTGTCAATGATATTTTAAAAAGTCTTAATACTTTTGAATTTTTAGTTTCAAACATATTGTTCCCGGCTTTGGTTATTCTTATAATTAGAAAAAAAAAGATGTCTAACAGAATCAACACTTCCTGAACTATCTATATGTTTAACCTATCTCCCCTAGTGTCGACATTCACATCAGGATACATGCCATGTCATTGTTTTCACATATTCAAAACTCAAGGAAGCAATGAAACAACTGACAAAAGTAAATAAGAGTTCAATTCATACCCTTCACCGTTGTCCATACTTGAACTATTGTTCATGTACGCAGTAGCCTTCTTCATCCTGATGAAAATATCGGACACAAGCGAACAAGTCTGCTTCGAGTTATTGTCGAAGCCATATCCATTTTTATAGTATTGCTGAATACGAAAAGATAAAAGTAAACATTTCATTGAAATAACAAATTACTTGTATACAGATAATTATTTTTGTATTGATAAACATTTTTATTTTTTTAACTAAGGTGAACATTTATTTCAAATTTGAAAACGTCACTACTGTATACCATTGTACTACTAGATTTATTTTTCGTAAATACTTTAATGCAACGTGGGAGGAAAAAATACTTTGCGTACAAATGTCATCCAAGAGGTGTCCAATCGAATTCATCTCAGTTAAGCATCATGGAGGACATTTTGATTCTCTTCTTGTAAAGGGTCTAAATTATGTGAATTATCTTAATTGTTATTGGTACTTTTACAGTTCGACATCGTTTTTCTTGCCATGAAAGAATGTGGACTAGAATCTAAAACAACATTGTGGTTTGTATTCTAATTCTATGTATTAATTGGAACTAATCATATCTAAGTCCAGAGCCCACTCAAGAATGGATTTGACTATAGTGTCTCTTTCATTCAAGTCTATAATGAATTATACTTCCGCTGTGAATCTAGATATAAATCTATCATTGTTTACAATGGGGGGGGGAAGAAAAAGAAAGATTCTCTCATTGACGATCAATCATCTTCTAGATCTATACCTTGTGATCAGGTATGTTTTTAAAAGTATTCGATAAAAAAATCAGTGTTCCGGACGATTTACTCCTTTAACCTACAATTGAAAATCAGAGACTAAAATCGGACTTATTAGCCTTAGAGGCTGAAAATTCATCATTACAAAAAAAGAGATGAAACTGATCAGTTTCAGACAAAATGAACTAGAACAATAAACGAGAAGTGAAAAGAAACTCCATCAGAATTTTTGGATTCTGTGAATCATCCAAATATGAATTAATTGATGATTGCTTGGGATTAGTCTTAGATATGTTTTATTACGATCTACATCTAGATATTGGTACCGTTGATATCAATGTGATTCATAGGACCGGGGAAATCAAAAAGGGTAAACCCCGTGGAATTATGGTAAAATCGGTACGTTGTATTACAAGGAATCATGTGATAAAGGCCTGCAAATTTCCCAAAGGAACGGGCATCTCAATTACAGAAGATCTCACCGCATTTACTCTTCAGCTTTTACGTGAGGTCAGGAACCATGGTTTTGTCCAAGATTGGGTGTTCTACCGATGGTCGAAGAATCCGGGTCGACCCACGCCATTTTACCGAGGAACAGTTCTCTCCACATCTAACAGTTGAGTTTTCGCCGTGCTTCAAAGATAAAACGGAGGTGAAACGTAGCATAGTTCGAGAGGAGCGTCGTGTTGTCATTCAATCTGCTCCTCGTCATCGGAAATCAATTAAAAGCATGAAGGATACATCTAAAATTTCCTCTTTCTCACTTGTTCAGGGTCAATCTTTCACTTCGTCGGAGCCCACTTCAAGAACAAAATTCCATCAGTAGTATCATCGATGCCCATTCACCGTGTGAATCGCCAACCAGGTCTACGACGGGCACAACCTCAACTCTTGAAGGTGACGACAAATCATATGCTAGCAATGTTTCATATGGTCAAAGACTCCAAATACATTAAGTCTTTCGAAATTCATTGAAGACTGGACGACACAGTGGGGAGTCATTTAAATCTTGGAATCACTTAACCCACAATCATTTTCTTTAAGCAATTGTGATCTTGTAATTGAAAGTGTGATCTACATTCGCTTTTAATAATTTGAAAATCTTGATTGGAAATGTTTACAGATAATCTTAAAATACAATTTATAAGCGACATAAAAAGGGTTTTTTTTCTGCTATTGATAAAAGTAAACTTGGCGTCATTGTGATAACCGGTGATTTTAACATCCCATTTATAGATTGGAAGGAGTCTTGTAATGTGAACCCAGAGACGCTGTTACTTGAAACAATTAGAGATGCCTTCTTAATTCAGGTTGTTAAAGAGCCGACAAGAAATCGTGTAAGTCAAACCAGTAATAATCTTGATCTCATTATATGTAGCGATGGTAATTATATAAAAAATGTAAAGCACCTAGCCGCACTAGAAAATAAAATGATCACGATGTATTGCATATATCTCTCTAATGTATCAACTCGATCAAATATTGATCAGTTTCTAAGTTGCAATTATTATTGAGGACATTATGATAAATGTAGAAAAGAATTAAAGCATATTAATTGGAATATTCTAACAAGTATGAATGCTAATGAAGCCTGGATATTTTTTTAGAAATAAGTTGAACTACTTTGAATCTAAATATATTCCACTTAAATCAAATTGTGGACAATCTAGACCTTTATGGATGACTAGAAATGTTAAGAGACATGTTAACAAGAAGAACAACTTGCTCAAGAAATTTTGAAAACATAGAAATATAAATGATTATTAAAAATATATTGCCGTAAGAAACGCCACAAAACGTATTATTAAAGAGGCCATAGCATCTTTTGAAAAGAAAATAACTAATGAAATTAAAACAAGATGCCCGTTTTTGAAATATGTAAATAACTAATTAGAGAGAAAAACAGGAATCCCTGCTCTAAAGGGAGCAAACGGCAATATGATAACAAGTGACCGCAAAAAAGCTGTGGCATTTTTTTGCAAGCGTTTTTATAAATGAGATTAGTACAAGTATACCTTATTTGTGTGACTTTAATAATGGTAACTATTTATCTGACTTTGTCATTTCAGAGAATGAAATATTGAATTGATTATTTAATCTGATGCTACTAAAAGTATGGGGCCTGACTGTTTCCATCCACATTTATTGAAAGAGGTTGCTAATGAAATAAGTTTCCTCTTTCTATTATTTTCAAGAACTCTCTTAAAACAGGAATTGTACCAAAGAACTGAAATTAGCTAATGTTACATCTTTTTTTTAAAAGAAACAGATGCAACGCAAAGAATTATCGTCTAATAAGTCTAAAATATATCATTTGTAAAAGACGAATCTATTTTAAAGAACTTCAAAATGACGTTTCTTGAATCTTGAATATGTTGTCTGAATGTCAGCATAGCTTTCGCAGTAAACGTTCTTGTACAACCCAACTGTTTGATGTTATGGAAAATTGTACTGAACATATTGATGATTAAATACTATTGATGTTATATATTTGGATTTTCGCAATGCTTTTGATTCAGTAGAGGCAGGAAAGGACCTTGATGTAATCTTTGATAAGAATCTGAATTTTGATGAACATATTCCTGAATGCATTAATTACTCAAATAGAATAATTAGAATTATTTATAGAGCATTTTCATATATGAAAATAAACATGTTTCTTACACTATATAAAAGTGTAATTAGACCTATACTGAAATACGGAAACTGTATATGAAGCTCTCTATTTAAACGGCAATCAATTCTTTTAGAAAAAGTACAAAGACGAGCGAAAAGGTTACTAAGAGAATTAGAACATGGTAATATGTCACATGACGAAAGATTGAAATGTCTTCACCTTCCCTCTCTAAAATACAGAAAACAATGGGGGGGGGGGGATCTTATCCAATTGTATAAAATCGTTTATAATATAGATAACATTGATTGTAAATCAGTTTTCAACTATTCTCATGTAAATTTTACCGTGGGAATTGCTATTACTACGATTAGCTGCTTCCTAAACTAATATTATGGATTGATTCATTGAGGCATTTCAAGCATCTGTGACAATATTGACAATGGCGACAAAGAAACTGGGTAATAATAATAGAAAATGTATATACTAATACTATAATAAATTAGAAATCCAGTTCCAGATTTCTCATAGACGTAATTTGAATTAGCAAAACGGGAAACGGGCTTTGTATTAGGAATTGATGATTTGAAGTAAACCCTGTCCATCATAGCGGTGATCTCATGGTTCTTGTCGTAAGAACGGCTGCATACACTTTTTCAAAAATTCGCTTTTCTCCTTTTTATTTCTATTAGGGGAATGAACACCAAAAATAATGGCAATTCTTTTGAATAGCTTCTAATTAATAGGCAAAATTAACAGTACAGTCAGTCTAAAATATCTTAGTGTAAGCCCTTACTTCTTTCAGAATGTTTAAAATGTTGAAAAACTTATAGCAGAAGTCGAAATAAGTATCATTCAATGCCTGTTTAGTGACAAATTACTAAATGTAAAAATCAAAGGGAACAAAACGAACAGACCTTTCACGGGTAACGCCAGAACCCCCACACGGTCACAGTCCAAGTCCAATTCTATTTATAATATCCTTGGAACATGCCCTCAGAGATGTCCATAACCAAAACACAAACCAAAATGAATTAGAATGAGATTTCTCAATGGAGATAATAATTATACGCTGACGACATAGTTTTCATAATGAAAGGATCATAAGGACGTCAGTGAAATCGACCAAAACATTCAAGCCTATAACCTAAAGGTTAATAAAGAGAAAACAGAGCTTACAACTCTAAGAAAGGACATCGATTAGTAGAAAATATCAAAGAAAGCTGGACCACTGTTAGGAAGCAAAGAAGATATCGAATATTGGAAATGCCTGTCAAATGTAACACTCATGAAATCAACAAGTATTTGGAACCGGAGTGACAGAACGAAACAGAAAAACCAGGCTCCAATTATGCAACTATCTTGTAAAATTTATCCTTCTTTACAATTGTGCTACATGGGCATTGACAAAAAAAAGAAAAAGAATAATACGGTTTTCTCAAAACCGACTTTTTAACTGTTTTTTAACTAAGTAATTCTACAATTTTCAACGCATTCGTTTGAAATATGGCACACAGCTGCTTTATATCAATACTATGAGACCTACACATGGGAATTTGGACAGTTTCTGTTATTTTTGAGAAATTCATAATTGTTTTTGCAAATTTAAAAGAAATCAGTTTTCTTCCTGTTTTAAAAAATTTTTAAAACCAACAAAAAAAATACCCGTACTAGAATTTTTGGTTTGAAAATTCTATGTACAAAATTATAGATCTCAAAATTGAAAACTGTAGGACTGCAGAGTTTTTGAAAATTGTTAAAAATGGCATAGTTTTTTCACTAATATTTCAAGATGGCGACCGTTTCTATGGCAACTAAATTTTCAAAAATGACTTTCACAATTTTGCTCCTCTAATTTAGAATTTGTGTATCTCTTGAAACTAAAAAAAATCGCCTCCCCTGCCTCTTTTTAATTTATGTAATATGAAAGTGGTTGGTGATGTTTCCTGTGGGATGCAATAAAGTATTTAAATTTAAAATTGAACTTCAAATTAAGCTTGAACTAGAAGTGAAGGTGGGTGACGTTATTTCATAGAAATAAAGGTTGTTGGTGCTGTCTCCTAGAAATAAAGGTTGTTGGTGCTGTCTCCTAGAAATAAAGGGGTTGGTGTTATTTTCCTAGAAATAAAGGTGACTGGTGTTTCTTTAAAATGAAGTTGGCTGATAAAGATGGCTGGTGATGTTTCCCAAAAACGAAGCTTGCTGGTGATGAATACCAACAATGAAGATGGCTGGTGACGTTTTCCAAAAATGAAGATGGCTCGTGATGTTTCCCAAAAATGAAGATGTCTGGTGATGTTTCCTAAAAATTAAAATGGCTCGTGATGTTTCCCAAAAATTAAGATGGCTGGTGATGTTTCTCAAAATTGAAGATCGCTGGTGATGTTTCCGAAAAATGAAGATGGCTGATGACGTTTCCCAAAAAGGAAGCTGGCTGGTGATGTTTCTTTAGAATGGAGATAGCTTGTGATGTTTCCCAAACATGAAGAGGGCTGATGATGTTTCCTTGAAAGAAAATGAGTGATGATGTTTCCTAAAAGGGAAGATGACTGGTGATGTTTCCTAACAATGAAGATGGCTGGTGATGTTTCCCAAGAATGAAGATGGTTGGTGATGTTTCCGAAAATGAAGATGGGCTGGTGATGTTTCCCAAAAATGAAGATGGCTGGTTGTTTTTCCTTGAAATGAATATGGCTAGTGATGTTTCCTAAAAATGAAGGTGATTGGTGACGCTTACTTAGTAGAAATGAAAGTAGCTGTTGATGTTTTCTAGAAATGAAGGTGGTTGGTGATGGTTCCTAGAAATGAAAGTGACTAGTGATGTTCCCTAGAAATGAAGGTGGTTGATGATGTTACCTATACATGAAGATGGTTGATTAATAAATGAAAATGGTTGGCGATATTTCCCAGAAATGAAGATGGCTGGTGATGTTTCCCATTTTCGATAATCTTAAACTGACAACAGAAATTGCAACATTTTGTCGAAAATGGGGTTTGAAGATCAAACCCTTTAAATGTGTAGTTATGTTTCCGGAACAGAATGATGAAATAAAATTAGATAATCAAACAGTCCCAAAAGTAGCACAATTTAAGTTTCTGGAAAGTCTAGTCCCTGACAACATCGAATATCGATGGCGTCGCAGGAGTTTGGTCGATTGAGAATAACGATATGGACTTCACACGATATGACCAGTAAACTTAAGATTCGACTTTATAAAGCATTTTTGCCAATAGCCATATTTGGTTTTGAAACATGGCCACGGGGAGAGAGGAAATGAGTGCTCTCTTGGTATTCGAAGTGAAATGCGTAATGGCTACCCTTGGTGTTACTAAGCACGATATGCTTAGAAATACGCACATACGTGTCACACTGAACATGAAGAAACAATCGAGGATGTGGTGGTGAATAGGAAACTTCGTTGGCTCGGACATGATGCCAGGGGTAAAGCACAAACAAGGATCAATGCCAGCTATAAGCTAGATTTCACGAACCCAAGGCTAAGAGGACGCCCACCCCAAAGATGGTCCGACATCAGGGAGCCATGCGGCATTCCACTCCTAACAGCGGAGAGAAGGGCACTGTCCAAAGAAAAATGGAGGGAATCTATTTGTAATTGTGTCGCAAGGGGACGTCACGTCCTATGTAATTAAGTCAAGTAAATAAAGTTTCCTTAAAATGGAGATCATTGGTGATGTTTACTATACATAAAGATGGTTGGTAATGTATCCTATAAATGAAGGTGATTGGTGGCGTTTACGTAGTAGAAATGAAGGTGGCTGGTGATGATGTCTAGAAATAAAGATGGTGGATGATCATCCTAGAAATGAAGGTAACTTATGATGTTTCCTAGACAAGAAGGTGATTGAATACGTTTACTTAATAGAAATGAAGGTAGCTGGTGATGATTCTTAGAAATGAAGGTGATTAGTGATGTTTTCTAGACATCAAGGTGGCTGGGGATGTTTCCTAGAAATGAAGGTGACTGGTGATGTTTGCTATAAATGAAGGTGGCTGGTGATATTTCCTAGGAAGGAAAGTGGCTTATGATGTTTTTCTAGAAATGAAGGTGGCTGTGTGATGTTTCCTAGAATTGACGGTGATCGGAGTTATATCCACTGCAATGTGTATCCCTCTGCAGATGCCTTTCAATGGGTTTTGGTCCTTGTTTCCTTGCCACGTTGTATCCATGTATTTTCTATTGTCTTATGTCATCGCACAATTTTGTTGGTGGTCTTAATGATTTTTTCTGCGTCCATTTTTGTGCTGCCTTTCTGTTCATCTTTTTGTCCATATATTGTCTTTAAATATTGCTATATGGCCAGCCCATTTCTATTTTGGTGTAAGTTAGTGTTTAGGAAACCAGTGACAATTGCTCTTTTTCATTGGGCTTTTCTTCGTTTTTTGTACATAAAACCACCTCATCTACAAATCTGAGCTCTTAGAGATGTTCTCCACCTGCGTTGAATCCACGTGTTAGATCCGCCTGTTTGGAGCACGTTTTATTTTAAGGCTGTAGTAAAATAACAACTTTGGATGGATTCATAAGGATCCCCTGTGATACCCTCTTCTGATCCTAAAGTTTTCTGGCACTTGGTTGTCTATGTGTATTCTGATAGATGCCTTTGGTATATTATTACCTTTTCGCACAATTGTACAACATGATATAATTCATTTACGTTGGTCTTTCGTAGTGCCTTGGAAATGGCAAAATGCTTTGCTGCATCAAGCATCTTCTCATAGTCAACGAATGCTAGGGAGAGAGGTTGATGTTATTTATTCCATGTGACAATTACCTGGCTTAATGCATGCAGCATGTAGGTGACCTGTTGATTTAGTGACATTTCTGTGAAAACAAAAGTGGCTAGTGATATTTAGGTGAAAAGGAAAGCAGTTAGTGATATTTCTCTTAAAATGAAAGTGGTTGGGGCCTGTTTTTGTTTTCGTTGTTGTTTTCTTTTATGGGGGGAGAGGGAGTTGTGACATAAAATGACTTCTGTTACAATAAAAATGTCTGGTGATGTATCTGTGACATGAAAGTACATTGCAAGTTGTGATATTTCTGTAAAAATGAAAGTGGCTGGTTATATTTCTGTGAAAAAGACGTTTGTTGGTAATACGTCTATAAAATGAACGGGGTTGGTGATGATTGTATAAAATGGAGACGGCTACAGACAGGCAAGGATACAAATAGAGATAGAGAAAGACAGACACAGCGAGAAAGAGAGCGAGATAGACAGACAGACCAACTGACAGACAAACAAATGTATTACATGTATATGTTAATGCTCCAGATTACCACTTCCTAGTGTGATCAATAAAACACTAATATGTAGATAAGAAGTAACGTTTAATCACTTAATTGCAAAATGTGTACACAATACATATATATTAAATATATTATTCATCGTACACTTAGATACATATATTAGCATAATAATACACACATTGACACATATATAATATAATTATATAATCACATAGTGTATGTCGGTAATTACTGTTAGATTAGGATATCTCTTTATTATAAAGCTGGGCCTCCTGAATTTGACTTGGGTTAACTCAGAAACTACTGACTGTATGGGTTACGGATGATATCAAGTACGATTATTAGATCAAGTTAATACTCGATAGTGAAGTTACGCGGACTTTTTAATTTATTATAATGACCAGAAATCGAGAAATTAGATCTAGTAACAATAATACGTTTCATGGATCGCAGGCAAAACAATCTTTTTCCAATCAATTAAAATACTGATTTGATTCAATAATTTATTCGCTAAGAACATAAAGCAGGCTTATTGAAATTTACATGAGAAATATGTAAGTAATGGGTGCAGTGGTTCCTGAGTTATATTACTTGTCAGCGGTCAAAGTTCGAGACGTCCAGCTTTATATATAGACTCTAAGAGAGATATATGATTATATAATCACACAAATTATATGAGCGTATACTGGTTAGTTTCGAAGCATTAATCTTTTTTTTTTAAACCTAAGAAGTAAACAAAAGATATGAGTTTCCAAACATAATGTAATGTGTAAGCATGTTAAAGTTTACAAAGCACCAGAATCTAAATAACATACTGAAGGCTGTAACATTAGAGGGAGGATTCATACGATTTGATTTTGATAATTTTATCAGATCTATCTAAATGGATTTCATAAATAACTACAAATAAAACAATAGTTGAAAATGGAAATAAGAGCAAAAGTAAAAATAAATGTGTTAGATGAATATACCCTTGCTCCGATATTTATTTTGCAAATTTCTTTGAAGTCACAATTGTTGATTAAATCTGAGTAGTGATCTTCCACTTGTTGAAAAGAACAGTGCAAGTCGTTGCATGCGGGTAACATAACAGGCTTTTCATTTACCAACACCTTGATGTAATAATCTGCTTGACTACCCCCTGTTTGGTTTGCGAGGGTGCATCTATATAAGACAAACATGATGTTCGCAGCAAAAGAAAGGTTTTCACTGCTGCGGAAAAGGCGTTGTCTTTGTGTATCAAAGTTGTCAGCAGTCAGAGGAACGGAGTCGTTGAAGAGCCCTAAGGCTGTCATGAGGGGAGCAATGGTCCCCGAGTGCCCAAAATCAAATTGACCTACGATATACCTGAAGAAGAGAAGAAGAGAAGAGCATCGAATATTTACATTAAACCTACATTTACCAAGCACAATGTATTGTTATGCTTGTTTCTTGTTTACATTCGTCATAACATAAATAACTGGATTACAAAAATAAAAATTGCATTTCTAATTTTGTTTTATATATTTCTGAGCTACACGCATTATGACAATAATCTGTTTCACGTTGGTACAACCAAATGCACGCATATACTAGACTCCTAGCCATTGTACCAAAGTAGACTTCTTCTTGTCTTTGTTTGTTCGTTTGTCTGTTCCCCCTTCCTTTTCTACCATGGATAATACTTCGTGAATTGGCTTTGAGTGCTTTAGAATTTAGCTCAGACAGTCCTTTGAAATGTTCAAGAATTATCCACCTAAAGAACATGAATACGTTGGCACATATAAAAGAGTTTAAACTCTTATCGTCCGTTTTCAGCAGAACAAGGGGCTAAATCTAACGCTCCTATGGGGTATAGATTAAATTAACACCCGCCTATATGTTGAGAGATGTTTGTGTGTTTGACATGAATACTTAATTGGATATCTTAAATTCTAATTCGTTGGAGTTTGTTTTTTGTTGTTTTTTGTTTGTTTGTTGTTTCTTCTGTTGACTTTGTTTGTTGGTTTGGTTTTATCACCCCAAGCCAGACCCAAATAAAGCAAAGAAGCAAAACAATTTTTTTTAAAACAATCCAAACAAAACAAACGACAAGCAAGGTTATGAATATCACGCAACCATTTACCACGTGGCAGGTCTAGTCATACAAAGTTTTCACAGCATTGCACACATTTATCATCGGAAATGTTTGAGTACCTAGACTATCAAGTGACTATTACCTGAGCAATACTTGAATGCGGAATGCTATCCCCAACGCTTTGGTGGCTTTGCAAGATAAAACAATAAAACATGTTTCAACTTTTTGCCAGATTGGTGTTTCCGACCAGGTTTTTAGGCCAGCCTTTCTAATCTCTTAAGTAAAAAAACAGAGATCAAATTGCAGGTAGTCCTTTCAGTTGATGGAATCTTTTCCATATTTCCCTGACATAATAAAACAACTGACAACAATAGATAAGAGACGAGTTCATACCCTTCACCGTTGTCCATAGTCGGATTAGTGTTCATGTACGCAATCGTCTTCTTCATCCTGATGAAAATATCGGACACAAGCGGACAAGCCTGCTTCCAGTTGATGTCGTAGCCATACCCACTTTCATAGTATTGCTGAATACGAAAAGATAAAAGTAAACATTTTATTGAAATAACAAATTACATGTATACTGATAATTGTTTTTGTATTGATAAACAGGTTTTTTTTGACAACTGTGAAAGTTTATTTCAAATTTTGAAAAACGTCACTGTATACCATTGTACTACTAAATTTATTTTCGTAAAACAGGGGTGTAAATCTTTCAGATTTCCTCTGATTTCAGATTATTTGAGGTTTTTTACTTTTAATATATTTTTCTCTTAAGTTTCCTTTTCTTCCCTTTTACTAAAATACTTCTATGTTCGGTGTTATGAACAGGTGAGATGGTTTAGCACAACAGGATAAAATTCACGACTCCAGGCCCATTGCCGATTTTCATAATAATCATCAACGCAAGCACGCTGCCATATTTCTAGTTTCACTTTGACTTGCACGACGAATTACAGTTTGCACACCGATCCGTGAGGCCCTACTACTTACACGAGAAGATTTCAGATTTAAAAATCGGAACCTTCTTATTTCCTTTAAGATTTTTCGGACTTTCCAGATTTTTTAGTCTGAAATCTACTAACGTATTTGTTGTGGAAATAGCTTTTCGCGGTGGCTTTTGGGATATATCTATTTTTAGCTAAATTAGCATAACCTATCAATGTTGAGATACATTGACTTCCTCTTGCATATCTGCAGTCGTACGGTTCAGTTGTGAATGTGATGATTTTTCATTCTTTCATTCCAAGAAAATCGAAGCTAAGTCATTTAACATTTCCTATTGCGTTATTTGCGATTTATGTTATCCTACTCGTGGGCTATTGTGATTAATAGTCTGATCTAGATCTAAAGCTAGTTAAGATTAAGATCGATCTGCTTGAGTGAAGTGACCTATATTCTAGATCTAGATCTAGATTTTCTTTATGACGCCGGCTTGACAGCCCTAGGCTATAGCTTTCCCTATGTCATAGAAAATCTAACTTTCGGCTACAAGGAATTCTTGGGTTGGTGGGTTAGTATATCAGCTTATAAATAGATCTAGCTTATTAAGAGATTAAGAGATTAAATTTATTTCTTGCTCGGCGTTCCAGAGAAATTTAGATCTAGATCTAGATTCTAGTCGGATTGAGAGATCTTGAAAATAAGCGCACACGTGGTTGATCTAGATTTTTCTAGATCTAGATTCTAGACAGACATGCTATTTTATGATAAATCTGGCTTCAATCTAGTAAGATCTAGATATATCTACGTCTAAGTGTTATCTAGAGGCTTAGAAACTACGAGAGTAGATTTCTAGGTCTAGAATCTGTCGCACTCATTTTCTTCAATAACTTTAGTAGAGCTAGAGTTAGATTTCTAGATCTAGATCTACTTGGTAGCATAGTTAATAGAATCAGAATTAATTGAGAACTTTGCTATCGCTGTTATAATAACAAGCAAATTTGTATATATCTAGGTTAAATGTAAGATTGCTTTAGAATCTAGATGTAGACAATTAAACAATTGGGAATGGCCTCTCAAAAACTTAGGTTTATTGATCGGAATTCACCAGTGGATGTGATTTATGTAACTTGTAAGAACAAATTCAGATGGGAATGGCTGTCAAATAAAGATTGTAACGATACATGCCTGTCTAGTTATATTAAGAAGGTTGAGAAAGATGGCATTGTGTGGTAGTGTTGTAAGTGTGAGATTAAATATGGTGCAGGAGGTGTTGGGTGTATGAAAGATCCTGCCAAGAGAAATGTCCACAACCGTAATCGGAATGTAGACAAAACAAACCAACGGCTTCCAGCAGCTATGCAAGCAGCCAAGGATAAAAGTGATGGATCTTTAACAGGTGTACTTATAGATTATATCCATTACAATCGTATGTATCTCAAACAATGTCAATGAATACTAACAATGACCAAGTTTCACATTTCGGCGAGTTTCAGATTTTGTTTTTCATTTCCCATTTACATCTCTGGTAAATACTTTACGTGCATATGCCACCCAGCAGTAGCGACATTGCTACCACTGATATCACTATGATTACCTACCTAAACTAATATCCTAGATTGATAGGGCATGCCAAGCACATGTTATGGCATCATCATCTATGACAATGGCGGCAAAAATAGTAATGTTACATTAGATTAGAAATCTAGTTCCAGATTTTTTCTTGACGTGCCTTAAATTAGCAAAATGGGAAATGAGCTTTGTGTTAGGAATTGATGATTTGAAGTAAATCCTGTCCACCATGGTTCTTGTCGTAAGAACGGCTGCATACACTTATTTGAAAATTCGTTTTTCTGCTTTTTAGTTCTATCAAAGGGGGATGGGGGGTTCATGAGTAACGTCAAAACACCACACGGTCACAGCCTCAGTCCTTTTCTGTTTATAATATACCTGGAATATACCCTCAGAGATGTGCATAACCAAAACGCAAACCAAAATGAATTAGAATGAGGTTTCCTAACAGAGATAATAATTATACGCTGACGACATAGTTTTCATAGTGAAAGGATCATAAGGACGTCAGTGAAATCGACCAAATCCTTCAAGCCTATAACCTAAAGGTAAATGTAGAAAAAACAGAGCTTACAACTCTGAGAAAGGACATCGATGAATAGAAGACATCAAAGACAATGGGACCACTGTTAGGAAGCAAAGAAGACATCGAATATTGGAAACGCTTATCAAACGTAGCACTCGTAGAATTAACAAGCTTTTGGAGCCAGAACGAAACAAGAAACAACCAGAGTCAAGTTGTACAACTCTCTGGTAAAATCTGTCATTCTTTACAACTGTGCTACATGGGCGTTGACGACAAAAAAGTCCGACGAAAAACAAACCGCAGTAGATGCGTTTCATACAAATCACTTACGATGTGTCCTTGGAATACACCACCCAACAAAAATTAGCAACAAATCAATATATAGAAAGAGCAAGAATACTTCTATTTCGACCCCAATATTTGAATGTGAAGCAAGATGGAGACTATTTGGGCATATTTTGAGAAGAAACCCGAAATATCCGCAAACAAGGCAAAGACATACTATTTCACAAACACCAACGAAAAGATCAAAAGGGAAACCCACAACGACATTGCCAATAACATATTGAACAACGACCTTATAAGAGTTCCAAGAAACAGACTTAAAGTAACATCACAGACCGACCTCGAACTAATACGAGACATCACACAAAACAGAGCGGAATGGTTTGCCTTCACCACAGTGATCAGCTAAACGGCTGAGGCTGCAATGTTGGATGCCATTGCTAGCGGAAGGCGCCAAGTCAAGCAAATCAAGCTTTTACGTAATTTTTGGGACTCAACTTGACGAATGCCTGTCTATTTCAGTATAATAACCAAACTCGATAACTAGTCCGGGCAGTGGACAGGTAAGCACCTGTATGGGGATTAGGGCCCCTCCACGAGTCTCCTGCTGCGTTGCAGGCAGGTCTTGGCTGACCAGATGCTAAGGGAGTTGATCCTGACAGAAAACAACCTGCTGCTTTACAGGCTGCTCTTGACCAAAGGCTTAGGGAGTTAACCATGACTGAAAACAACCTGCTGCCTTACAAGGTCGGTCTTGGTCGACCAAATGCTATGGGAGTTAACCCTGACAGAAAACAACAAGGCCCGGTAGGGGGCCTTAAAGTGACAGCCCCACCATCTACCTAGGGTACAGTGGGCTAATCATCTGCTTATCCAAAACAAGCAGATTCAAAGAAGCACATATGAAGTTATATATGGACTGATGTCATGAAGACGAAGATGGAAACGAATACGGACTGTGATTTTTGGAACATTGAATATCAGGGCAATAAATGGAAAAGAGTTAGAATTAGCTGAAGAAACGGACAAATTCAAAGTAGATATTTTGGGCATTACAGAAACAAAGAAAAAGGATAAGGAATAGAAAATATAGGACCAAATCTTACTTTAATCTTCTCAGGAGTAGATGTCAAAGATAGAGCTAGAGCAAGAGTAGGCCTCCTAATGCATAAAAGGCAAGAAACGCTACTAGAAAATTCGAAATTTCTAAGCCCACGGGTATTAGAGGTAAATATTAAATCAAAAGGAAGAGAAATTAAATTATTAATAGCTTATGAACCAAACGAAGACGCAACCAGAGAAAAAAAAGATATCTTTGAAAACGAGTTACAATTAACTGCAGAGAATCTCAAACGCAAACAGGAAGTAATGGTTTTAGACAAGTTAAACGCAACAATGTAGAAACATCAGGGGGAGTATAGGTAAAAAAGGAGAGACAACTTCGCCAAATGGAGTGAGACTAATAGATTGTTGCCTAAAGAATAACATGAAAATAGCCAACATCTTTTTTCCTCATAAAGATATCCACAAACATACAAGCGTAAATGAAGAGAGATGCGAAAAGTCAATCATAGACTATGTAATAGTTAAGGCAACGACATATGATACTATGATAGCCAAATAGGAACAAAGACGAGAAAAATAAAAGGAATAGAAGAAAAAATTCTGGCCACCATGGGGATCGAACTTGCGTCCTCTGAGTCGGCACCCATCGCCTCGCCATGGGAAAAAGCGTGCTAGCAACCGATCTAACTACGCTCTCCTTAATCAGTTAGCTCGGTTGGTCGCACACTTTCACAATGGGAAGAGTTTGGACAAAGACTTCAAGAAAGTTATCAAGGAAATCAAAAGCTGTCCTGGGGGATAATGAAGTGTATGAGAAAGATCAAAGCATGCCCAATACGACAAATTAAGAACGTCAAAGGAGAAATAATAAAAGAAGACAGCCAAATCATGGAAATATGGATTTTCAAAATTACATAATCGCTCCAGAACATATGAAACAAGGAGTACAGATCAGTTAGTAAGAGTAACAAATAATCCAGAGAAGACAGCTGAAGATGTAGATATCTCAATGGAAGACATCCAAACAGCTATAAGAAAAGTGAAATTAGGAAAGGCCCCAGGATCAGATCAAGTTTATCCAGAAATGATTAAAAACCATGCCAACAAGCATGGAAGTCCAAACAGGTGCCAGACGACTGGAAAAAGGGAATGGTAGTACCAATACACAAGAAAGGATCAACTATGGAATGCTCACACTATATAGGGATATCACTGCTTAGTGTATCAGGAAAAGTATATGCCAGGATACTGGAAATTAGACTAAAGAATAGAGGATCAGATTGAAAAACATCAGAGTGGATTTAGACCAGGTAAAAGTGTCAAGACCACATATTTACAATTAGACAATTATTTTTTTTTAAATCCTTGAGACAAACATTGACTTGCACCTGTGTTTTATTGACTTAGAAAAGTATGACATTCGTTAAAAGAACACAATGTAGAGCAACATTTAATATAAGCCATTACAAGCTTATAATAAACCAACATGTGCAGTAAGAGTAGCTGGAAACGTATCAGAAGAATTTGATGTAGATATAGGAGTAAGACAAGGTTGTGTCCTTAGTTCTCTTTTGTTTATCACATTTACCGATTCAATCGCAGATGTATCCTCAAAAGCTCAAACCAGGAAATGATTTCCTTTGCTGATGATTTACTTCTGTTTGGAAAATCAGAAAGTGACCTTCAGTCGAATATTAACATGATGAATAATGAACTAAATAAAAGAGGAAAGAGTAAATGCAAAGACAACCAAAACAATGCAAGTAACTAGGGAAGCTAAAACACAAAATCTTAAATTGGGCAGAGAGAACTTAGAACAAGTTCAAAGCTACAATTACCTAGGAGTAATGATTAATTCAAAGGGAAAACTAAGAGAAGAAATCAGCCAGAGAATCCAAAAGGCAACAACAATATATGACCATCTGGAAAGACATTTATATGTAAACAAGAACATTGAACAAAACCAAAATGACAATATACAACACATTTTATTGTCCTACCCTCCTCTATGGCAACGAAACCTGGACCTTAGACAGTAAGGAATACAGTGGAGTATAAGCAGTCGAAATGAAATATCTAAGAAGAGTAGTAGGAAAACTAAACGAGACAAAATCAGAAACACAACAATAAGAGATCAAACCAAAGCAGATGACATAAACACTAAGAGAAATAAATCAATTGAAGTGGTTTGTGCTTGTAAACAGAATGAATGTAAATAAAATAGCTAAATCAATACACAATGCTAAAACCCAAGGTAAAAGACCAAATGGGCAGACCTCGAGAAAGTGGGAAGAAGATATAAAAGAGGCATTAAAGCAAAGAAATTTAACTTTCACGGAAGGAAACAGAAAATACCAGGACAGGGCAGCCTGGAGAAAGATCATTTCGGACATCTAAACCCATAAACTGGAAGGTAGAATGGGAAATGATAAAGAAAGAAAGAAAGATAACTAGTCATGATTTGTTTGTTTTTAACAAGTTAACATCCCTTCACAGGCTCACCATAATATATATTTTCCCATTTATGGATGCGCTATGTTTGATATTATCCCCTTTACGGACATGAAGTGCAGTAAGTAAGTAAAATAAGTAAGGACTCACTAGAGAGTTCCTCCTTCATGGACTCGCCATGCTATATATTTCCCCTCTTATGGACTCGCTATGATATATATTTCCCCTCTTATGGACTCGCCATGATATATATTTTCCCCTTTATGGACTCGCCATGATATATATTTCCCCCTTTATGGACTCGCCATGATATATATTTCCCCTTTATGGACTCGCTATGATATATATTTCCCCCTTTATCGACTCGCCATGATATGCATTTCCCCTTTATGGACTCGCCATGATATATATTCCCCCTTTACCGTCTCGCTATGATATATATATATATATATATATATATATATATTGTCCCCCTTTATGGATTATCCATGATATATATTTCCTTTTATGATCTCGCTACCATATATGTTTCCCCATTGATGGCGTAATTATTGACAGCAATTCATGCACATTCATGTCTTTCCATAAAGTGTAGTCAAGTTTACGAAAAAGGAAAGTTCCTTCAGGTCATTAATGGCCCATAGAGCATGAGGTAATCCCGGTTTCTACAACGTAAAGCATCACTTCCTGGGCAGAAAACAAGACTGTCGCAATCTTTATTATCCAACCGATGCCGGTACCCATTTGCACCTGGGTCGAGGTGGGAATATGCAATGCGCGTCGTTAATGTCTTTTCCAAGGAACACTGCGTCGGATCTAGCAGCATTGGCAGGAGTCGAACCCATGACCTCCTACTATCAAGCCTGACATCTTAACCATTAGACCGCAAATGCCACCATTCCATACGTGATGATATCTATCGATAAAGATAATGAATGTTGCTCTGTGCCATAATACTGTTTAAGTCAAAGTTGCTGAGTTCGAGCCCTGTCATGTGAAAACTAAAAATACACCCCCTGCCGAATGTTGTGTGAACGGCTCTTCATATCACCGCTTGGGGGAGGGGGTGGTGGGAACAGGGGTTTTGATCGTCAGTGTGCTTGACGCCATGTACACTGAACCTTCGTTGTTTTGGACCATCACCTACTTGACTAGGTGCTTCTGACTAAGATTGGAGATAGGTCATTCTGGGATTGTAGGTTGGGGGATTAATCGGTTACAAAATCCAAATGAACATTTGAAACGGTGAATCCTGGATTTTGATTTCCGACCTCAAACTTGCAATGTGAGTTTCGTGCATCAGAACTAATTACAAGTCCCTCCAACACCCTATTTCATGAACAGATGATTCCCTGATACAAGTGAAGGCTTCCTTAATGGTAGCTTATTGTGGGTTGCTCAACAAATTTGTCACTGTAGCTCTCAAACCAAATTTGTCACAGTAGCTCTCAAACCAAATTTGTCACAGTAGCTCTCAAACCAAATTTGTCACAGTAGCTCTCAAACCAAATTTGTCACAGTAGCTCTCAAACCAAATTTGTCACAGTAGCTCTCAAACCAAATTTGTCACAGTAGCTCTCAAACCAAATTTGTCAGAGTAGCTCGCAAACCAAATTTGTCACAGTAGCTCTCAAACCAAATTTGTCACAGAAGCTCGCAAACTAAATTTGTCACAGTAGCTCCACAAGCTCCAAACATTTGTCACAGTAGCTCGCAAACCAAGTAAATCTTCGGCTAGACCCCATGTCGTGTCCATGAGAAGGTCATCTAAAACGTTCCCCATCAACCCACCCTATTCCGGTACAAATCATAGATTGCCGGTTTTAGCTGAATGACGTGAAAGCTGCAACAGATCATTACCTTGTCCAGGATGTGGTCATACGCCACTCGCTCTTCTCAACGCAATAGAAACTCACATAAGGCTACCACCCTATGGGCTCCCAACCTTTGAATGAGATTTACTTCTTCTTTTCTCTCTTTTTTAAAACTGGTCATGGATGAAAACAGAACTATGAATTATATTATTTTCCAGTTACCATTAAGTCTCCCAAATATTCCAGAATGTCTAGATCTTGTTCCTCCAAGAGAGTACACCATGGCGACGTTTGATAGATTGCAGTTTCGTAGGGACACATTTTGTAGATCAACTCCACGTCGGCTGGGGAAAACAAGAGTGGTAAAACGCTTACTTAAGCACACATGTATGTATGCGATTTTCGTCTTACATTCTCTCTGTGTATCTTTCTTTCTTTCTTTCTTTCTTTCTTTCTTTCTTTCTTTCTTTCTTTCTTTCTTCTTTCTTTCTTTCATTCTTTCTTTCATTCTTAATTTCTTTCCATAATTTCTTTCCATCTCTTCTCTCTCTCTCTCTCTCTCTCTCTCTCTCTCTCTCTCTCTCTCTCTCTCTCTCTCTCTCTCTCTCTCTCTCTCTCTCTCTCTCTCTCTCTCTCCCTCCCTCCCTCCCTCCTCCCTCCCTCCCTCTCTCTCTCTCTCTCTCTCTCTCTCTCTCTCTCTCTCTCTCTCTCTCTCTCTCTCTCTCTCTCTCTCTCTCTCTCTCTCTCTCTCTCATTTTCAACCCGTTCTTCTTTCTCTCTTTTCTTTCCTTTTTTACTAATTCCATTTAACCTTCCTTTCAGTTCCTGAACGTTTTCACTGGACTCCTCATCCCTTCCCCAACTCTTCATCCTTTGACTCTCCCTTTATAATACTGATACTGTTGTTAATCTAAAATGAATGCGAATATTTAACGTCTCAGAAGACGCACTGTATTCCCACGACTTGTACATCAAACTAACTGATACCGATGCCATTGTCTGCCTAGATCGGTTACTAGTATTGCATAAATTGAATTTGTGTACACTTGCCTAAGTATTTGTATCTTTCTTAAGTAAATCAATGTCACCACGTATTCAGTCAAACATTCGACTTCAAAATGACACAAGACAGAGCTGTTTACGTAATTGACTATCGGCGCCATGATAGATACAACAAACTTTTGTTTTTACACATGGACATCAAGTCGTGTTGGGAAGTGACACGAGAAACAGATTTTCTGAACGGTTTTTTTCAAACATATTTACTGTGAGGTTGGCAACAGAGATGTATCGGTTGGGTAGAGATTGAGCACGGTACAGTGGCAAAAAAGAATTCTTGACACTGTTTACCGTACATCAATATTGGATTTAGCAAATTGAAGTGTGTCATTTTGACAACTTAAAAACCCTAATGTCACACGGCGTGTAGAATATCATTCTCCATCTTCGGTCTATACTGAGCTACTAGTCTGTCAGAACCTAAAAACACATCGATTGTGCACATTTTGATAAAAGCATGAAATTCACACAAGGGAAAGAGTTGTGAAAGACGAACAAAATGTGATATAGAACAAAGCTGACAAATAACTAGTAAGGGAGTTAAAGCCGTCTGAAAATGTCGATAACATTTTTACGGCATATTTAAAATACGGAACACCGCATTGGCCCTCTGTCACAACTATTTCAACCCTCTTTATTTTGTCATGACACCAATGCGCACAAACTTACAGTATTCACACACACGCACAGCCACAAACATACACAGACGCCTGTATCGAGATCGTGGAAAACTGGAAATGATTATGTAGACACCCTTCCCCTCCCGATCCACGTCTCCGAGAGAATATTTTTGACTGAACATAAAATTGTAAGGACTTGTCACCGTGAAATATGATAGCATATTTGAATTCAGCGACTCAAATATATCCTAGTCATCGCGAGGAAATACAAAATTAAGCATTAGGTTTGGACATACAGATTTTTTTATATAGAATTAGTGATTTAATCGGATACGTATTCTTGTGTGTTGAACGTCTAGATTTAGATTTACATCCACTTTCCTCCCCCAGCGGCAAGCGCAGTGCCAGTGTCACCCGTGTCACTGTCAGTCCCAAAGCAATACATCGTAAAACTTTTTTTTCTTGTTCTTCTTGTTCTCGTTCTTGTTCTTCTTGTTCTTGTTCTTGTTCTTGTTCTTCTTTTTCTTCTTCTTCTTCTCCTCCTCCTCCTCCTCCTCCCCCTCCTCCTCCTCCTTCTTTTCTTCGTCTTCTTCGTCTTCTTCTTTCTCCTCCTCCTCCTCCTTCTTTTTCTTCTTCTTCTTCTTCGTCTTCTTCGTCTTCTTATTTCTCCTCCTCCTCCTCCTCCTTCTTCTTCTTCCTCTACCATATCAGCCTCTCCATGTCCTCGTGTCTATTTTGGGTTTTGAGAGACAAAGGGTTTTTTTCAAGGGCTATAGCAGCCTTTGGTATGTCCCTCTTGCATGTGTGTGAAGGTATGTGTCAGCGTTCAAAACGGTGTTTACTCAAATTTATCCCATTTCTCCAAGATGAAAATTTTGCGGCTGCCTTGTTAATAACAACAGAGTCAAACGGTTGTTGTATAGATCTAGGTCTAGGTTCTGTTTGTTGCTCATTAGACATGACTTTTGATATCTAAATTCAATGAAAGCATTCATTCTGTGTTCTTATGCCGAATTTCGTTTTAAAATCGTTTTGAACTGAACTTTACATCGATAATGTCTAAAAGGACTTTGAAAGAAACCCTTGCATGGACTAAATGTATTATATGCCAGACCGGTACACATGAAAACTTTAAATTTCCTACCAAATCAAAATGATTCAACGTTCAAGGGTACAAAACCTTCGAAACGATCATACACGAATTTCTTTGCCACATGACGGAATATGAGTAAGGCTTAGCCATTTCATCAATGGGTGAAGGAGATGGTCTTGCAACGACGCTACCGGAGCATGCTGTCATGTGGCACAAATCACATCGTGCAAGATTCAACAACACCAAACTTCAACGGTTGATGAATAAGGTATCTGAAAGCTCCTCCTCTGACACATTTCTTCATTCTGACAAAACTGGCCATGAAGCACAAACACGTAGACGTGCGTCTTCTACATCCAGCGTTGGATTTTCGGCAATAGAAATTAACAGAGCAAATTGTTTTTTTTCTGTTCAAAGGAGGAAGTTGGTAGACTTTAGATGTAAGCGACAAGGTAAGCATGATTGCAGAGAAAACAAACGACACAAAACTACTGGCAAAATTTACGCATGGCGACATGGCTGCGCAAGAGGCTCATTATCATCAAACATGCATTCTAACTTTGTATCATAAAGTAAGGGAGAGGCACGCTATCGAACTGGATATACACCAAGTGGAAAATACTGTACTAGCAGAACTTGTCTCGTTTCTGGAAGAAGGCGCTTTGGTGGACACGCCAAGAATTTACAAACTTTAGGACATCGGGAAAATGTACAATGAGCGTTTTAAAAGAGTATGGATCAAAAGGGACTGAGAGAATACATACCACCCGTTTGAAAGATAGGCTTTTCAACAACTTCCCAATCTTCGGGAGACAAGCCAAGGTAGACATTTGTTATATTTCCAAGATGATGTTCATAGTTTGGATGAAAACAGCTTTAGAAGGCAAGTCTGATAGTGATGCAGTAAATAATATGCACACAACAAAACTAATCTGGAGAGATATCATCAACCATCAAGTATTCTCTTTTGGCGGAACATTTTCATATCCCATTGACAGTGACCACCATTCTCTGCTGGCGTTGATGAAAATGATATTTATATGAAGTAGTGTAGAAGATGATCTAAGCATTCACCAGAAAGAGGCAATGACGCTCAGTCCACTTATCATTTTGAACTCTGTACAGAGAGCAAGAGCAGAAACTAACAGTGCAGAGAAACAGAAACGCTATAGCAAGTACAAAGAAATGCCAATCCCTCTATACGTTGCACATAAACTCCACAATCGAAAGGTTTAGTTGATACACTCTTTCACTCAGGCATCTGTGTCTTATATACACGAATAATGAATTTTGTAACGGACACTGCCAATGCGGTATGATCTGAAGGTGTTGTTTGTCTATCATAATTGCGGGAAAATTTTTTTACAACTGCTGCTGAGGACAATATTGATTTTAATCCATGATCGGCTATCGCCAAGGATTCTTTTCACGGCACAGGGGTGTCCTTATTTCAACTTTCAACAGAAGAACAGCCTGGCATGCCAAGGAAAAACATTAAAAATTAGCCATTCATGCAAGAATGTAAAGGATTTGCCAACATAATTAACAGAAGTGATGCAGATTCCAGACAAAGTGATTATGCATCAAGTGCCTAGCTTTCACTAACCTCTATTGTTTTA
Source organism: Doris montereyensis (assembly GCA_037039925.1). Taxonomy (NCBI): domain Eukaryota; kingdom Metazoa; phylum Mollusca; class Gastropoda; order Nudibranchia; family Dorididae; genus Doris; species Doris montereyensis. Next base: position 184,304 of record JAXRKP010000138.1, on the reverse strand, counting down.
GTCAATTTCTGTCGGCAGAGCACATGGTTACAGCACGTCTCAGAAAAACTGCAAGCTTCATCGGAAAACCTAACATTTGCAGCTTTCAATGCTGTTGCTACAGAAAATGAAGCATAGGACATTTCGATAATTAGTATGTTAGCCATGTTGTATGACAGTGCCAATCATATCGCCAACATGAAGCATTGTATGGATGTAATTAAGAGAGCGTTGAATATCTCAGCCCAGGACAGACACCAGTCATTGCCAGTGATCAACCATTATACGCGCTTGCCAAACAAATTCAATGGACATGGCCAGGAGAATATGGAGAAAACAAAATTGTTATCTTTCTTGGTGGGTTGCATATAAAGATTACTCTTCTTAAAATGGTTGGATATATACTTGGCGGAAGTAGATGGACCGAGGCGATTATAAAATCTGGACTGTGTGAACCTGGGTGGTACTGCAATGTTGAAAGCTTCTCATCTCAAGCTTTGCAGGCATGCGCATGAGGTTATGATAAACCTACCCTGTCCCTCCATAACACTTATTTCAACCCAGATTTTGAGAGCAAACCCCGTATGCCTTCCGATTTAAATTGTATAAACAATGATCCTAATTATGTGACCTTGGCAAAGTGCCATCCAATTCAAATTGTAACAGATATGCTTTATGCACATCAACTATAAGTTATACTGACAATGTTGACTAAATTGTAACTGTTGCCTATAACAATATCATTTCAATATAAATTTATAGTATTTTATTACAAACACACAACTGCAACTTTTATACACTAAGCGTTCTTACACCCCGAATGATACCAAGTACGATTATTAGATCGTGTTAGTATTCGATATTGAGGCTACGCAGGTGGACGTGAAAGTACTATTCCAAATTTTCAATTATATCCTGTTGAAAATGGCGACCTAGGTGAATGAAAATTCAACTCAAAGACGGAGGAACAACAACAATTTCAATAATTAAACATGACTTCTAGTAGTAGAATTCTCCGAATGAAAACGATTTTGGGATCATTTAGAATCTACATGTAAAATATGATTTCTCTTAGGGACCTGGCAAGAGAGCCTTTGGCGAAAAAAGAACGTCCAACTCAGAATTGTATAATTACAAGCATAATACACCCCAGGTAGTACGATTACTACATCGAGTTAGTATTCAATTCTGAGGTTACACAGGTAGGCGTGAAGGCACTATTCCAACTTTTTTTATTACCTGTTATAACCTGTTCAAAATGACGGGTTAGCTAAATGAAAATGATACTCACAAAGATGGGGAAACAATGAAATTTACATTAATTCAACGTCCCTTTTGGCAGACTATTTTCTAAACACAAAAACGATCTGCGGATGATCTAAAGCCTACTGCAAAATATGGTTACTCTAAGTGGTTTATGAACAGAGCCTTTGGTGAACAGAGATCGACAAACTCATCAATATATATTATTATATAGATGTGGATAACATGGAAGGCATCTTGACGCAATCGGTAGGGTAGTTACACCTGTAAGGAAATGTATTCACTCTGTTTCCTCACTTGGCTCAATTGTGAGTAAGTACCCTGCTACAGGCAAAGGAAGACTTTGTCAGAGTATAAATGTAAGCGCCTAACAGGCAGCTATAATGTATACACAACAGGGAGAGGAGATGGATTTCGCATTTAAAAAATGGCCTCCTTGAAATAAATCAAATTATGTAAATGTAGTAAGCTTGACAATAAATCCGTCCTTATCTCAACCTTTTATATCAATATGCTGCTTTGTTTGGCAAACTACTGGATTTTAAAAAATGCATTTGGATCATTTTTTTATACGTAATAGCTTTGTACACTTACCTGGCTGCAGGGTATTTTTATCTATGTTAAGTTTGCTGGCCATACGATTCCTTACTTGTCGAATGCGTTTACCTTCCAAAAAGTTCTTGTATTTTTTCATTGCAGGCTCATTGTCTTCCTTTTTAATTCTATGACGGGGGCAAATATCGTAAAATCTCATCAATTTGTTGTTCAGTGTTAGATCACGAGTTGCATTAGCACTGTACCCTTTTCCTAATCCACCAGCTTTGATTAATCCTCGTTGAAATGACACAGCACTTTGCCTTGCCCTTTGAGTGTTAGACGAAAGGAAGCCAAGACGAGACAGATTCGTGTTTCCAGCAAAGAGACTGAACAGTTTCATCGCTACTCTTTCACCAATTGTCTCTAGTTCTTGTTCGCCAAGAGCGACTAACTCTTGCGCTTTGTGAAATGGGAATGGATTCGACCAACCGTCGAAATCAGGATTGGCTTCGAGATCAATTGTTTCCTTTATTTTTGGTAGATGTCGCCAATTTGTTTCATATCACTTTTATCTGGAAACCTGGCCCCATGCCTGGCAACCATAGAGACATGCGATGCAAAACAAACCATCCCTGACACAGGTACCGTGAGAAGCTCATCTTTCGTATAGCCGGACGTGTCATGAACCCAGTCGTAACTTGTCTTGGTGGAAAACTGGTTGAATGGAATAGCAGTAGCCGTTGATGATGTGACACAGAATGCCAGAACATAACACAATTCCAACGATGAAAGCATTGTCGAATTCAAATCACCCTAGATCTTTAAGACTCGAGAGAATGTTCACAACTAAATCCCACCGGGCTGTAAACTGCTTCGTCGTACTACTATTCCGTGGTTGACTCATCACCAGCGTATGCCAGTTTGGCAATGTTGTGCCAAAAGGAAGAAATCTAGCGTCTTTTTTTTTTAAGGTAGCAATGGGTTCCCTTCAGTCTAGGGTTGGTTCCAAATTTATGATTTTGAAAAACACAATTTTCCCATTTTCTTTTAATCTATTTTCCTCAATAGATTTGTTACACCGATGTTGATACCATAAACCTGATGTGCAAGAAAATTAGCTTAAATACAAAACGAGTAAAACTTCAAATTGCTTTAAGTCTTTCATATGTCTCATGTTGCGTACTACACATTATAACATTTCGCAGTGTTATTGGACTCATTATCAGTCTGTTTCCCCCTTTACTGTCGGCAAAACGAATTTGAACGGAAGAAATGACGATGTCAAAATGAAAAAGAAATCATAACAACAGTAAAAGTAAACTTCCAAGGAACTGAATGATCAATACTAAGGTTGTAACGGCAGAAAGGACACTGCTGTAGTCTGTCCGTCAAAGTTCTCATTCAGATGACACACCGAAAATGAGTAGATTTATTATTCACTTAGTTAAGGCACGATTGAGAAACTCCTGTAAGACAGACAAACTCAGAAAGCCGTGCATAATGACTGACGATGTAAAAAAGAAAACAAAACCCACTGATAATGAATATTATCTTTCGGTGACATGCAAAGCGAGCCATCCCTCACCCACGGGCCTATATTAACCAGACCAGTGTCTTTATCTCAATGTGAGTACGGTTTGTCATTGTGTTTCATGACACTACATCAATAACATAACACTCACAGTTTTCCGCACTTTTCTGATAATCTTCGGCTCAAGAGTTGTATACTATAGTTTCACTGATTCACCGAACAGTTACTCTATCACAAGTATTATTACCCTATTTAACAGCCCAATATTATGTTTGGCAATATTTTCAAAAATCAAAATTCGGCGCACTCGATCATTCATTTGGCACCACCAATGAGACATATCTGACAACCTCTGCTCACCAGGTAAACTGAAAGTATATGAGAACACTGTATTTTGTGTTTCTTCGATGCTCGCCTGTCTGTGAGGTGTATCCAATCAACAACACTCTCCTCGCTTTCATCTTTGATATCACTACATTCCTCAGCCACGAGCACGCGTGTAAGTGAGCTGAAGGAGATGAAAACCATTGAAAATTCCATCTGAAAATAATGAGCCAAAGCCAGGGCTGTCCAGACTAGATAGAGTCAGTCAGGGAGGGTGGGTGGGGGGGGGTGGATGAAATGATATAATTACGCCTGCTACTTGTAACTTTTATTGTCATGGCCACTCCTCCCCCCCCCCCCTCACCCCCCCCCCCCATATTTCCCTATTTCACTTTTTATGAGAAATCTACGCATCATGATGTTTAGCAATATTAATGATAGAGTAGAATGTGTTTAAAAATAGACTGTGTTACAGTGTATTTAGTTTGACACAAGCTTCACTGAAAATCTTTCTTACCTCTCTTTTTCACGTCTTCATTCTTCAATATTCTCGTGGTTTTTATTTGAACGCTACCCGACTCACGTAGGCCTACCAGGAAATTCAAATGTACAATTTCCATTATTCTCATTGATTTGGAAAGAGAAAGTTTAGTCATTGTAGAGTGTATTTGAAAGACATGTTGTTGCTTTACTTTGATTTGTTTTTGTTATTTTTTATTTACTTTTTTGTGTTTTTGTTTTGTTTTAGGCCAATGTGAAACAAAATAACAGTGACCAAAAATATAGATATGTGAACTAGACCAAAAAGGACGGATGTGAAATTCAAAATAACGAAGCAATAAATGATAAAAGAGAGAGAGAGAGAGAGAGAGAGAGAGAGAGAGAGAGAGAGAGAGAGAGAGAGAGAGAGAGAGAGAGAGAGAGAGAGAGAGAGAGAGAGAGAGAGAGAGAGAGAGGGAGAGGGAGAGAGAGGAGAGAGAGAGAGAGAGAGAGAGAGAGAGAGAGAGAGAGAGAGAGAGAGAGAGAGAGAGAGAGAGAGAGAGAGAGAGAGAGGGAGAGAGAGAGAGAGACAGACAGAAAGACAGACAGACCGACAGAGAGAGGGAGAGGGATAGAGAGAGAGGGTGAGAGCGGGAGAAGGAGGATAGAGAGAGAGCGAGAGAGAGAAAGAAAGAGAGAGAGAGAGAGAGAGAGAGAGAGAGAGAGAGAGAGAGAGAGAGAGAGAGAGAGAGAGAGAGAGAGAGAGAGAGAGAGAGAGAGAGAGAGAGAGAGAGAGGGAGAGAGAGAGAGATAGTGAGAAAGAGGAAGAGAGAGAGAGATAGAAATAGAGACAGAGACAGACAGAGAGAAAGAGAAAAACACAGACAGACAGACAGAACCAGAGACAGACAGATAGAGGCAGGGCAGAAACAGAAAGAGAGAGAGAGAGAAAGAGATAGACAGAGAGAGAGAGAGAGAGAGAGAGAGACAGAGAGAGAGAGAGAGAGAGAGAGACAGACAGACAGACAGACAGACAGACAGACAGACAGACAGACAGACAGACAGAGACAGAGCGGGGAGAGAGAGAGGGGGAGAAAGTGAGAGAGAGAGAGAGAGGGCAGAGAGAGAGAGTGAGAGAGAGCAAGAGAGAGAGAGAGAGAGAGAGAGAGAGAGAGAGAGAGAGAGATGAGAGAGAGAGAGAGAGAGAGAGAGAGAGAGAGAGAGAGAGAGAGAGAGAGAGAGAGAGAGAGAGAGAGAGAGAGAGAGAGAGAGAGAGAGAGAGAGAGAGAGAGAGAGAGAGAGAGAGAGAGAGAGAGAGAGAGAGAGAGAGAGAGAGAGAGAGTGAATGAGAAAGAGAGAGAGAGAGAGTAGAAAATGAGAAAGAGAGATAGATAGAAACAGAGGCAGACAGACAGAACCAGAGGCAGACAGACAGAACCAGAGGCAGACAGACAGACAGATAGAAGAAGGGCAGAAACAGAAACAGAGACACGGAAAGAGAGGCAGAGAGACTTAAATAAATTTTAAAAAGATCCCATATGCACGTTTTGCATGCATAAGAACTCTCGGCAGCAGTTCCAGATCGAAAAATGTGGTGGGAGGGGGGGGATTAAACCGTTGCTCTATTACAATTCAGTTCCTACTATGTTGTACTTGTTATCCCTGATGTATTACAGGATATGACTCATCACTTAAAGAAGTAGTTCTCCTTGGGGTATGAGCAAGTTTATGGCTCAACAAAGCTGGCTGAAATGCCAAGGGTTATTTGGACTACAAATCGTTAAGATTCTTTGATATTGCTTTTCAGGATTGGTAGGCTGATGGGTTACTTGATAGAAGGAGTGGCTTTGTGTATGTAGATAATGAATGTATGTGCAATGGTGCGCACGTATGAATGCAACTAAGTGACAGGTGTTAGAGAAGTGTACATGTATTTGGCACGATGACTATGCCAAGTACCGAGCTCGCTCTGTTTGACCCGGCAGGCAGTGTAGTGTGACATCGACTCCATCGAAGCGAGGTCAAGGCCATACCCACGTCTTGGTTTCTTTGCACATCGTAACTGGCTTACCGATAAACGGCAGTCATACATGTTGGGTTTTCTCCTATCGGTTGTCGTCTTTTTGTTTGTTATTTTTGCTGGAGTTTTTGTTGTTGTTGTTGTCGTTGTGTTTTTAGGGGTGGGGTTTTTTTGTTTTGTTTATTTTTTTGTGGGGGAGGGCTTGTGTTTAATTTTTTTTAAAGTAATGATGATATATCAGAGCTATTTCACTTCGTGTCATAACTCTCAACGATCCTTGTACCACGATGGGGCCCTGATTTGATATCTAGACTTGTGATGACCTTCCCGCAGACATAAGCCAAACTATTTCATTCCATATCACGGCCGCCACGATTTGACTACACTTGTGCATTTTAGTATCTGGCAAAAGTTAGCTATGGTGGGAGCGGTGAAAAGCGTGGGGGGGGGAGGGAGGGGAGACGTCTTATCCTACACAAATAATAACAATAAACCAAGACGTAAACTTATATTCTTGTTCCATTACGTTAACATGCATTAGAAAAAATGTTAATTATTTTGTATGTTATGTAATACATATTTTAATCACGTAATGTTTACATATATGTAAGCTGTTTGTATGTAGAGAATAATTTGTGTATAGTAAAAGTGTCTTGTATTTCATATTGTATTGAAAGTATTGTAACAACAATGTGCCACTTTTGGACAATAGAGTTGTATCTTATCTTATGGTCTGTTTATCCTAGATTGGCATACCTGTTTTACTACTGGTTTATTTAGTTCCTCTATTTTGAGTTTATTAGCTTTCTTCTCTTTCCTTTTCTGATTGTTTTCTTCAGTCAGTAATCTCATTTTGGCAATCACATTCAAGACCATCCTGCAAGGCAGCAGGTTGTTATTTTCTGTGAGGTTAACTCCCTTAGCCTTTTGTTAGTCAAGACCTGCCTGCAAGGCAGCAGGAACTCCCTTAGCTTTTGGTCAATCAAAACCCGCCTGCAAGGCAACAGGAGACTCGCGGAGGGCGGGATCATCTACTCCCCGGCCCTAAATTATTACAAAGCATATTTCAAGAAATTTGGGAAAAAGGAGAGTTACCAAATGAGTGGAGTGTTGGACTCATCGTCTAACTACCAAAAAAGGGATATCTTTCTTAATAGGATAATTGGAGTGGCATCATGTTAGTCTCTATCACCAGCAAAATCTTCAATAAAATAGTACTAGACCGTGTAAACCCTAAAAATCGAACCAAAAGTTAGAAAGCAACAAGCGGGCTATAGAAAAAAAGTAATTCTTTATGAAACCACATATTCACTCTTAGACAAATTTTTGAACAATGTCAAGAATGGAATGCTCCTTGTACTAAAATTTTATAAATTGACAGAGAACCTGAACACTAATACAGGTGTGAAACAGTGCTGCATTCTATCACCTTTCCTGCCATTGTTTGGATTATGAAAGAATCCGTTCACAATACGAAAACAGGATTTAGGTGGACCTTCACTGAAATATTAGAGGACCTTGATTCTGTTGGTGATATTGTACTCTTATCACAGAACACCACAGATATACAATCCAAAAGGCAGCAAGTTGATAACGATGCACAAAAACTGGGGCTATACATAAATGTTCGAAAAACAACAATGATGAAGATGAACAACAAATCGAAACAACCTGTGAAACTTGGCAGCAAGGAGATGGAGGATGAACAAGCGTTTACATATCTCGTAGGTAAAAATATCCAAAACGGAAATTCTGAAGATGAGATCAAAGAAAGGTTATCAAGGGCAAGAAAAGCATTCGGATCACTGAGAAATATTTGAAACTCAAAGAAAACCTCAATTAACACAAAACAGATTCTATAAATCAAATATTCTAGCTGTCCTTCTCTATGGTGCTGAATCTTGGAAAGCAACAAATAGCATTTGCAGAAAGCTGGACATCTTTCAAAACAAATGTTTGAGAAGATCCTTAAGATATTTTGGCCAAAACACTATTTCAAACAACAACCTTCAAGAAAGAACACCACTGGGACCAATATCTCAAATTGTACGAAAACGAAGATGGCAGTGGACTGGTCATATTTTTAGGATGAATGCTGATGCAATCCCTAAAATAGTCCTCAGATGGATCCCTTAGAAAAAAGTAAGAGAGGTCACCCGATAGAAATTTGGAGGAAAAGCCTCGAAAAAGAGATGAAGATCTAGGGACGGACGTGGGGGCAGATGACAAGATTGGCATCTCATCGTGATCAATGGCGATCTACTGTGTCGGCCTTAAGTGCTTCCCAAGCACCGTGAGGATATGTAAGTAAGTATTATTCTTATCAATAATATCATTGTCATCATCATATTATCACTGTTACGTCGATGATGAGGATAATGATGACGATTCCCAGGGACCCCGCAGCTTTCACACGCTTTCGATGATGTGATGATGATGACATGTTCTCTTCACAAAATGTTGCTCACTCATCTGGCTATAGGGTGTTTGTGTCAACTTCAAGTTTGCTTGACATTCGGTTTCTCACTTGCCGCACTTTTTCTCCATTCAGAAAAGCTTCGTGTTCTCTCATTGCTTCATTATTGTCGTCGACTTCAACCGTATACCGCTGACAAAAATCATAAAACCTCATCAGCCTATTGTTAATGGCTGGATGAAAAGTTGTGTTCATAGTATTATTGTCATCTCTCAATCCAGTGGCGATGATGAAGCCACGGTAGAAGAAGGCAGCACTCATCCGTGCCCTTTCTTTGCTAGACGAAACGAAATCAAAATGAGACAAACTCTTGATTTGAGACTTGAGAATTTGATTCCCAATCTTTCACCAAAAGCTTCATGTTTTTTCTCTCCAAGTGTGGCCCAAATAGAAGTTTTTATGTTGATCACGCGGAAGGGATCTGTCCAGCTACGGAAAGCAGGGTTGGTTGTGAGATTTATTGACGATTTCACTCGTTGAAAGATCTTGCCGATTGTTATCATATCAATGTCACCTGAAATCCTAGGCCCATGCCTAGCAACCACAGTGACATCCGATACAGGTATGGTGAGAAGCTCGTCTTTCGTGTAGCCGGACGTATCATGGCCCCAACCATACGCCGTCTTGGTGGAAAATTGGTCGAATGGAATAGCAGCCACTGCCGCCACTGCGACACAGAATGCAAAAACACAGCGCGATCCGATGCTCTGAATCACCATTGTTGTATTTTATTAACCTATGCAATGCGGGGCTTTGAAGTAATCAAGCAAATGTCTTCAGCGTATACTCTCTGTCAAATCAGCATCAACACAAATGAGAAAAGTATCAAGAAATGAGAGCTGTATCTGTGGCGGTGGCGTTTGTATGCCAATGGTGTCATACGCCGTGATGTCGTTGATCCAGACCGAAGCGATCGTAGTAAAGTCCTTTAGTTCACTTCGATATGTTACTGATTTTCTCATTGAAGCACGCGTTTATGTTTAGTGACTGCCTCCCATTTCTGTTCCCCGAACTACACACACACACGCACACAAGTACATACGTTCTATTGACGTGCTTTTGAAAGAAAAGACAATTCGTTTCTGCATGGATACGCGTGTTTATGTGGGTGCATGCAGGTATGTATGTATAAGATAAGATACGAGATAACATAACTTCTCTCTCTCTCTCTCTCTCTCTCTCTCTCTCTCTCTCTCTCTCTCTCTCTCTCTCTCTCTCTCTCTCTCTCTCTCTCTCTCTCTCTCTCTCTCTCTCTCTCTCTCTCTCTCTCTCTCTCTCTCTCTCTCTCCTCTCTCTCTCTCTCTCTCTCTCTCTCTCTCTCTCTCTCTCTCTCTCTCTCTCTCTCTCTCTCTCTCTCTCTCTCTCTCTCTCTCTCTCTCTCTCTCTCTCTCTCTCTCTCTCTCTCTCTCTCTCTCTCTCTCTCTCTCTCTCTCTCTCTCTCTACATAAGGTACTAACATGAGAGAGACATAAGATACGAGATAAGATCTCTCTCTCTCTCTCTCTCTCTCTCTCTCTCTCTCTCTCTCTCTCTCTCTCTCTCTCTCTCTCTCTCTCTCTCTCTCTCTCTCTCTCTCTCTCTCTCTCTCTCTCTCTCTCTCTCTCTCTCTCTCTCTCTCTCTCTCTCTCTCTCTCTCTCTCTCTCTCTCTCTCTCTCTCTCTCTCTCTCTCTCTCTCTCTCTCTCTCTCTCTCTCTCTCTCTCTCTCTCTCTCTCTCTCTCTCTCTCTCTCTCTCTCTCTCTCTCTCTCTCTCTCTCTCTCCCTCTCTCTGTCTCTCTCTCTCTCTCTCTCTCTCTCTCTCTCTCTCTCTCTCTCTCTCTCTCTCTCTCTCTCTCTCTCTCTCTCTCTCTCTCTCTCTCTCTCTCTCTCTCTCTCTCTCTCTCTCTCTCTCTCTCTCTCTCTCTCTCTCTCTCTCTCTCTCTCTCTCTCTCTCTCTGTCTCTCTTGTTATTGTTTAAACAATTATTTTAACCCAATATTGAGAGCAAACCCCCGTATACCTTCGGATTTAAATTTTACGAACAATGATCCTAATTATCCGGGCAGTGGACAGGTAAGCACCTAACGGGGAGTAGATGATCCCGCTCTCCACGAGTCTCCTAATGCGTTGCAGACAGGTCTTGACCGACCAAAGGCTAAGAGAGTTTACCCTGACAGAAAATAACAACCTGCTGCCTTGCAGGCTGGTCTTGAATGACCAAAGGCTAAGGGAGTTAACCTGGCAGAAAATAACAAAGCCTGGTAGGGGACGTCAAGGTGGCAGCCCCACCATCTACGTAGGGTACAGTGGGCTAATCCCCTGCTTATCCAAAACCAAACAGATTCAGAGAAATAAATGTAACATACCCGGCTTGACCTTTCAACGACGAATATTGAAACGAACACGGAATGTGATTTTTGGAACATGGAATGTTAGGGTAATAAATGGAAAAGAGTTAGAATTATTTGAAGAAATAGAAAATTTCAAAGTAGACATTTTGGTCATTACACTTACAGAAACAAAGAAAAAAGTACAAGAATAGAAAATGTAGGACCAGATCATATTTTAATCTCCTCAGGAGTAGATGTCAAAGACATGAAAAGCTACTAGAAAGTTGGAAATGTATAAGCCCTCTGCTATTAGAGGTAAATATTAAACAAAGGAAGAGAAATTAAATTATTAGTAGCTTATGGACCAAACGAAGACGAAACTAAAGAAGAAAAAGATATCTTCGAACACGATATACAAATAGTTGCAGAGAATCTTAAACACAAACAGAAAGTAATGCTTTTAGGAGATTTCACCGCTAGAGTAGGCAACAATATAGAAACATCAGGAGGAGTAATAGGTAAAGAGGGAGAGACAACAACTTCTCCAAATGGAGAGAGACTAATAGATGTTTGCCTAAATAATAACATAAAAATAGCCAACACCTTTTTCCTCATAAAGATATCCACAAATATACCAGAGTAAATGAAGACAGGCGTGAAAAATTCAATCATAGACTACATAATAGTTAGCAGCCCCCTTTTTTACAGTACAATGGATGCAAGAGTAAACAGAGGAGTAGAAATATGTAGTGATCATCACTTAGTGATTGCCAAAATCAGATTACTGACCGAAGAAAACAAACAGAAAAGGAAAGAGAAGAAAGCTACTAAACTCAAAATATAGGAACTAAATAAACCAATAGTAAAAGAGATATACCAATCTAGGATAAAAAGATTTATCAGTGAAAGGCAGATGGATCTGAATGATAGCACAATAGAAGAAAAGTGGCAAATGCATAAAGAAACACTCATCGTTTGTCCTGAAGAGGTCTGTGGTAGGAAGCAAATTAAAAGAGATGGGGGAAAAACAGCATGGTGGAATGAGAATGTCAAAACTAAGATCAAAGTAAAGAAGGATGCCTGGAACAAATACTTGCAAACAAAGAGAACAGAGGATAGGATAGATTACATGAACAAAAGAACTATCGCCAAAGAGGAAGTGAGGAAAGCAAAACAGGAACAATGGGAAGATTTTGGACAGACTTCAAGAAAGCTATCAAGGAAATCAAAAGCTGTTCTGAAGGGCAATGAAGAGCATGAGAAAGACCAAAGCATGTCCAATACGACAAATTAAGAATGCCAAAGGAGAAATAATGAAAGAAGACAGCCAAATCATGGAAGCATGGAGAAAATATTTTCAACTATTACATAATCCCTCCAGAACATAATATGAAACAAGGAGTAAAGATCAATTAGTAAGAGTAACAAGCAATCCAGAGGAGACAGCTGAAGATGTAGACATATCAATGGAAGAAATCCAAACAGCTATAAGAAAAATGAAATTAGGAAAAGCCCCAGGAGCAGATCAAGTTTATCCAGAAATGATTAAAAACCAAGGGAGAGAAGGAGACAAACTGCAATATGCCAACAAGCATGGATATCCAAACAGGGGCCAAACGACTGGAAAAAGGGAACGGTAGTACCAATACATAAGAAAGGATCAACTATGGAATGCTCAAATTATAGAGGGATATCACTACTTAGCGTACCAGGAAACGTGTATGCCAGGATACTGGAAATAAGACTAAGGAAAAGAATAGAGGATCAGATTGAAGAACAACAGAGTGGATTTAGACCAGGAAGAAGTGTACAAGATCACATATTTACAATTATATTAGGCAAATAATAGGGAGCTTTCTTTTCATGGCGAGGCGATGGGTGCCGACGCAGAGGTCGCGGGTTCGATCCCCATGGTGGCCCGGATTTTGTTCTGTCTATTCCTTGTATTTGTCTCATCTTTGTTCCTATGGAGCTTTCATATTGTCTTACCTTCGCTTCCGACATGCCCCTTGCCTCACTGTTTGTCTTTACCTACGTTATAGATTACTTCAGAGGCATACTATATACTGTAATATATTTATTTCGTCAATGTTCAATGGTTGTTTAAATAATACAAGGTTTAGATCTAGAAACAATTGTAGTCTAGGCCACTGGAGGAACTAACTGTCAGTGAATATGACTGCTAGTGCTAGTCATGACTGGATTCGTGCGAAGGGCCTTGCTAATGAAACTCCTTTTCTAGGGAGCGTAGTTAGCTCGGTTGGTAGCAAGTTTTCTTTTTCATGACGAGGCCATGAGTGCCGACGCATAGGTCGCGGGTTTGATCCCCATGGTGGCCAGGATTTTTTTTGTCTATTCTTTTGCATTTGTCTCGTCTTTGTTCCTATGGGGCTTTCATATTGTTTTACGTCACTACCTTCGCTAGTAGTAGCAGTTGTCGTTGTAGTGGTAGTAGTAGTAATATTATTATTATTATTATTATTATTATTATTATTATTATTATTATTATTATTATTATTATTATTATTATTATCATTATATTACTATTATTATCATTATTATTATTATCATTATTATTATTATTATTATTATTATTATTATTATTATTATTATTATTATTATTATTATCATTTATTATTATTATTAATATTACTATAACAATAATTATTAGCCAAGAGCTCATACTGACACCACGTGGGTGGAGGATGTATTATAAGAATGGTTAGAAAGAACGAGAGCTGTGTACATTTCCAAAACATTTACAAGTCTTAAGATGGAGAGAAACGCTGCATTGCCGTTCTAAATAGGAGTTTTCCTTTTATTGCATTAACTACAGTAGACAATAATTATTCGGCGAGGGAAAGACCGGGCTATTAGGCGGACTGGAGTTTTTCGAAGGGGCTTCTTAGACCTGATCATTAAAGAGGACAAAATCCGTCACACCGAAAAAAATATCCTCTTGTCTTTAAGGCAAAGTACTTAACTCCTTGTCTCTCCCTTTGCTGTGTGACATTACGTGCAGCGACACGCACGTTTGATCATTTGTCCAATTTGAAGTAGAGCTAGCTGCCTAGTAATAGCAGTGCGCATATGAAGTTGTATTTCCGAGTAGCTATTACGTCATTATGTGTGGAGATTTTGTTTATTGCATTGAAATTTACTTGGCCACCAAATGTGATGATCTCAGAGTAAATTAAGAGGAAACAGCAAGATGAAAGATGGTGATAGGGAAGGAAAGAAGGTCCTATTGGCAGCTCCGCTAGGCCCCCACCCCCTTACGTTTGTGTGTGTGTGTGTGTGTTTGTGTGTGTGCCAAATTATATGGGTTCAAGTGCCATCTTCTCAATCAGTGTTAGGGTAATTGACGTAAAAATTTTGATTTTTTTAACCTATCCTGACCTACAAAATATTTTGTAAAAAAATTATCATACGTCATATTATGGAAATGTTTTCTGATATCAATTTGTAAATACATGTATATGATCGTTTTAGCCGAATATATAAAGAACAGATCCTAAACTTGCCAATCCAGATGCCGCCCCCCCCCACCCCCTTTAAAAGGCGCGACATGTACTTTCATGAACCATGTTATCGTCCACTTCATATCCATAATGGTCAGACAAATAATAAAATCTTGATAATATTAGCCTGTCACTCATAGTGGGATCAAAGGTCGTATGACAGTAACACTTCCAGCCCTTTTAAAACCATCAGCATTGATTAACTCACGGTGACACTCAGCTTTGTCCTTTGAGTTATAGAAGAAATTAAAACAACGTTAGATGGAATGGTTTTAATATCAGCGAAGAGGCCTGATAATTTCATTTTTTCTCCAAGGGCTCTGTGCTCTTCTTCACCAAGAGTAACCAGTTCTCTTGGTTTATCAAATAGAAAAGGGCGTTGTCCAATTACGGAAATCAGGATTAGCTTCAGCATCCATCGTTGCATTTACCGTTTGGTAGATGTCACCGATTTGTTTCATTTCACCCTCACCAGGATATCCGATCCCATGCCTAGCATTGTAGCAACCACAGTGACATGCGATGCAGAACAAATCATCCATGAGATAGACATTGTGAAAAGCTCATCTTTCGTATAGTTGTACGTGTCATGTACCAAACCATAGGCCGTCTTGGTAGAAAATTGGTTGCACGGAATAGCGGCAACTGCCACGACTGTGACACAGCATGTCAAACAGCAAAATAATTCCAATGATGGAATCATCATTGAATTTGTCAAATCCACGTCAGACTGTAGAGTTGTTAGCACATTATCTTGACCTCTACCTTGTATACTTGAACTGGACGAGTTAGTTGGAGTCTATGAAAGTATCCGAGAGCCCGTTACAGGACACGTCTTTTTATAACTGGTTTGCCATAAGCTCTATCCATTCGTTCATCACTCTCTCAGCTTTCTCCTTATCATTTTTCAATGTCTATTTTAGTGCGGTTTTCCTCCTCCCATCTCCTTCTTCCTATCATACACAAACACACACACACACACACACACACACACATACAATAAAACCCGTGAATTTATTCGCCATGAACCTAAAGCAGGCCATTTGAAATCTACATGCGAAATATGGAGGTTGTGGGTGCAGCGGTTCCTGAGTTTAGAGCGGTTAAAGTTTGAGATGTACAGTTTTATACATATAGATTGTGAAGGGGTCCGAAGGTAAATTAATTACATTCACTCACACGCCAAATGACAAGAAGAAGGGTATGGTTGACATATCATTTATGTGGGGACTCCAAAAGGGTTGTTAAACTACAGATTGTGACAGTCTTTGTGTCGCCGTCCTCCTAGTCAGCAACCACAAAGCGAAGTTAAGTCGAGAGGGAGAATAAAGTTCACTCTAGTCTAAGTGTTTAACATTCCATCACGATCAATCCCAATTCCAAGTCGTCCAGCTCTCTGGCGCGATATATATTATTATATATTGTGATTAAATCTCCTTTTTTGTAAACAAATTACATAAACTACATCTACGCCTCTTTCCTTTCAGTTGTTTTTGTTTTTTTAATTAAGATCAGACATAGTTTCTTTCTTAAAGAGATATAAATTATTGAAGAAGCCAACTTCAATATGGTGAAAGAAAATGTATGCAAATGCCACGCCTATCAATGTTTTAAGATGGGACAGTGTATGTGTGACAGTCTGAGCTAGGTGTTCATGTTTCAATTGTGACACAATCCCATTATTGTTCTGTTTGCTTACACTGTAGTCTCCGCCAAACTGCACGCCGCCAAAATGCACGATTCGTCATAATGTAAGATTTTTTCATGGGACCGAATTTTACACTAATTACCCCCATCAAAATGCAACAAAGGCTGGCTTGGCTTCGCGAAAATGCAACATGTTTTTTCTGCCCATCTTCAATTTGTTACATTTTAAGATTCAATTCATGTGAAAAATGAAGTCGATAACGATTTTTTGCCTCGTCCCAGTAACAAAATATGTCCCGCAAGAGTGGGTGTGTATGTGTGCGTCTGTGTGTGTGTTGTGTGTGTGTGTGTGAAACATCTAATTCTATGTTAACTATGTGTACACCTGCGCACGACAATGCTTAGTCTTGGCTGTCTTGGCTCTTGGCATCCTTATCCGCCAGTTCCCTCCCCGACTCAACCGTCGACGGTGGTCTGCCAGACAGACACTGTGATCGGCTCTCTCTTTGATCACGGTGTGAAATTTTGAGAAAGGTTTTGTGTCACTTTTACCCATGGAGATTGTACTCTGTATGACATGCGTGTCAACAAATTTAAAAAAAAAATCCTAGAATTAGTTGCCGAATGTCTGGTCTCCATCACCCCATGCCTTCTTGTAGTCTTGAGTGAGAGAATAAACAATATCTGAGAAGTTTTGACTTAGGCCTATAATTGGGTCTCATCCTCAAACCAAGTAACACCAAATTTAAAAAAATGATAACAAACAACTAACAAAACAAAAGAGATTATGTCAAAACAAGAAAGGCAATATAAATACATGTAGTTGTTGTGGCCCTTGAATCCATTGAAATGTACCTTCGCCAAAATGCATGATTTTTTTGTCACCCGTGGACCGTGCATTTTGGCGGAGACTCCTGTGATGTGTTTCGTGTCGCTGTATCAAACTTGAGAAGGCATCGATGAGAGGCCACTTATAGGCCTTTTACACCTAGCAATTTGTGGGTTTAAGCCCTGACGGTTGCAAACATTTCCTCGATTTTGTTTTTTGCTGTTAATAGTGTTAAGTAAAACATCCCCCCTCCCCCTCCCCCCGGTCCAAGTAGGTGGATCGGCATTTAGTCCCATCGGAGACGGGCGATGAAAAGAAAGTCCCCGTGTGCTAATCATAACACTCTGTGCATGTTGGCGATCCCTTGGCTGTTTAGAGGGCAATCCAGGCAAAATGAAAGATCCAACCAAAACTCCCAAGATCACCTTAGTTGTGGACGTGGCCAATGTTTCCTGTCATTTTTTATTTTTGGTGCTCTGCAAAGTTTGACAAATTAAATCCCAAATTGTGTGCACTGTGTTCTGTGCATGAGAATGGACGCTAGACAAGAAAAACTTGGGTTGTTTTTTTTTTGTAAGGTGCAACTTAATCCCGTCTCACACACACAATGAATGGCGGTTGCACTGTTGACTTTGAAATGAATAGGGGGAAAGTACAACATGAAATGTGCTTGGTAGATCCTTTGAATTCAAAATATGAGATTGAAATTTATGGACAATCCTTGACCAGTGCAAGTCCATTTTGAAAATGTCTAAGCTGGCCTAAAGCCACGCCTCTTGCGATGAAAATAGCAGCGATAAAATTTCAGGCAAATTCAAGATTTCAGGACGAGCGAGGCCATCGATCCGCCGACTGGGCGATATTTTGTACGATTTCCTATCGACACGCGGGGATTTCTCCATCACCTGCATCTTCCTACCAATCAGAGCGCTGTCGCCTTGATTGAAAGTTACGTATCTAAAAGGTCTCTTATTCTTTTTTTGTGTGGGGGAGAGGGGGTAGCTTACAGGGGTACAGAGGGGATAGATTTTGCTAATTATTTTATCATTATTATTGTCATTATTATTATTATCAATATCATCATCGTCATCATATCATCATTGTTACTCTGATGATGAGGATGGTAATGATGATGATGAAGATGATGATCATACTGATGAAGATGATGATTATGATGGCGACAACGATTTTGATAATAATGATGACGGCATAATGAGAATGACGATGATGATGATGATGATGATGATGATGATGATGATGATGATGTCGATCACGACGATGATTCTGCTTTCCAATTTTTGTTTTTTTTGCCAATACTGTTATCGACATGTTATCTTCACAAAATGTTGCTCACTCACCTGGCTGTAGGGTATTTGTGTCAACTTCAAGTTTGCTTGCCATTCGGTTTCTCACTTGCCGCACTTTTTCTCCATTCAGAAAAAGCCTCGTGTTCTTTCACTGCTTCATCATTGTCGTCGACTTCAACCGTATACCGCTGACAAAAATCATAAAACCTCATCAGCCTATTGTTAATGGCTGGATGAAAAGTTGTGTTCATAGTATTATTGCCATCTCTCAATCCAGTGGCGATGATGAAGCCACGGTAGAAGAAGGCAGCGCTCATCTGTGTCCTTTCTTTGCTAGACGAAACGAAATCAAAATGAGACAAACTCTTTTCATTTGCAAAGAGACTTGACAATTTGATTCCCAATCTTTCACCAAAAGCTTCATGTTCTTTCTCTCCAAGTATAGCCAGGGTTGAGTGCTGATCAAGTGGAAACGGATTTGTCCAGTTACGGAAAGCAGGGTTAGCTGTGAGATTCATTGACGATTTCACTCGTTGAAAGATATTGCTGATATCTCTCATATTATCGCCACCTGGAAACCTAGTCCCATGCCTAGCAACCACAGTGACATGCGATGCAGAGCAAACCATCCCCGGTACAGGTATGGTGAGAAGCTCGTCTTTCGTGTAGCCGGACGTATCATGGACCCAACCATACGCCGTCTTGGTGGAAAATTGGTCGAACGGAATAGCAGCCACTGCCGCCACTGCGACACAGAATGCAAAAACACAGCACGATCCGATGCTCTGAATCACCATTGTTGTATGTTATTAACCTATGCAATGCGAGACTTTGAAGTAATCAAGCAAATGGCTTGAAGGTATACTCCCTGTCAAAAAAAACCCACTACACAAATGGACCAAGTATCAAGAAATGAGAGCTGTATCTGTGTCGGTGGCGTTTGTATGCCAATGGTGGCATACGCCAGAGATACGGTATGGTTGATTCAGACTGAAGCGATCGTAGTTGTCCTTTAGTTATTTTCAAGTGAGTCAGACTTATCGCCCCCTCTTCGCATTTTCATGCTTTCATAGCGCAACAGTTTTAATTTTACATTTCACTGATTTTCTCATTGAAGCACACTTTTATGTATTGTGACCGCCTCCCACCCCTCCCTCGAGTTACACACATACATACACACGCACGCACAAACATATACAAACACGCCCTACTATGTTCATAATCGCACACGATACATATATCCACATACGTTCTATTAACTTGCTTTTGAAAAGAAAGATAAATCGTTTCTGGCACTTTGGGGGAAATTGGAAACACACACGTTATGCTACCAATAAATATACATATGTTAAGTATGTGTGTGTGTGTGTGTGTGTGTGTGTGTGTATATATATATATATATGCATGTATGTATGTATGTATGTATATGTGTGTAATGTATGTACGTATATATGTATGTATGTATGTATGTATGTATGTATGTATGTATGTATGCAATGTATGTATCTCTCTCTCTCTCTCTCTCTCTCTCTCTCTCTCTCTCTCTCTCTCTCTCTCTCTCTCTCTCTCTCTCTCTCTCTCTCTCTCTCTCTCTCTCTCTCTCTCTCTCTCTCTCTCTCTCTCTCTCTCTCTCTCTCTCTCTCTCTCTCTCTCTCCCTCTCCCTCTCTCCCCCCCTCTCTCTCTCTCTCTCTCTCTCTCTCTCTCTCTCTCTCTCTCTCTCTCTCTCTCTCCTTCCTCCCTCTCTCTCCTCTCTCTCTCTATCTCGCCATCCCTTCCTCCCTCTCTCTCTCTCCCACCCTCCTTCCTCCCACTCTCTCTCCCTCCCTCCCCTCTCTCTCTCTCTCTCTCTCTCTCTCTCTCTCTCTCTCTCTCTCTCTCTCTCTCTCTCTCGTAAACAGACACACTTAAACACTTGAACTCACACACCACGCACTAGCCATCCTACCTTTTGCTTTCCTTCCCCTTGCACGTCTGACATACAACGGATATTTCTAATCTCTCATGTGTCCTTCACCCCGGCCCTTCCTCCGCCACACCGACCCCTTTCTTGCCCCCTAGAGCCCAACTGTCATCCAAAGATCAAATAAATGTCACGTTTTATTCACAAGGAATTCGATGTGTGTACAATACGTAAAAAGACTGCTATCCAGTAAAGAAAATAAAGTCACAGTGGTTTCCTCGGGAGACAACAATATGCGGCCTCTTAGCCGGGGTCTCTTAGGCGAATACTAAATAAATGAGGGTCGTGGGGCCTAGGTAATCATTCATTACGTAGCGCTTATTGCTTTATCTTTAGGCCCAGAGCTCATACTGACACCAAGTGGGTGGAGGATGTATTTTAAGAAAGGTTAGAAAGAACGAAGCTGTGTACATTTCCAAAACAGTTACAAGTCTTAAGATGGAGAGAAACGCAGCATTGCCGTTCTAAATGGGAGTTTTCCTTTTTTTGCATTAACTTCAGCAGAACATAATTTGGCCTTTCGGCGAGGGGAAAAACCGGCGTTTTAGGCAGACTGAAGGTTTTCGAAGCCGCTTCTTAGATCATTAAAGAGGAAAAATCCGTCACATGGAAAAATTGGCCTTTTAGGGATGCCCCTTAGGCGGTGGCCTTTTTAGGCGGAGACCAGTGTATCACAATCTTTACCCTGTCAAAGATGACAGGCGAAAGTCAGCGGGCGATCTCGACCCACAAATACACCTTTCATAGTCCTGACCGGAGACCCTATTATGCTGATAGTGATTTGCTTTTGTCGACATTCCGGGCAGTGACAGTCAGCTAGCCTCGAAAGCACAAAGATGCATTAGAAGTAAAACGCTTTTGTGACAGTGAACTGTCTAGTCAAAGTAGCGACTACTTACTGGGGGCCAAGTGATGTGTTCCCTCTCCTGTCTGTTATGCTATGCGGGTAGTGGTTATTTTCCATTGGAAAAAGGGCCATCTCACTAACAGATCAATCGAATGGAATTCCTCACTTCATATTAACTTCATCGACATGGAAAAAGCATTTGATAGTGTAGACCGTACAACAATGTGGAAACTACTCAAATATCATGAAATCCCATCCAAAATAGTTGGTTTACTACAGTCAACATATGATTTTTCAACATGCCAAGTCATTCACAATAAAACTCTCACAGTCAGAACCCTTCAATATACTAACTGAAAAAGATTTTACCGTTGCACAAAAGCTTCTTCCCACAAAACCTAAGTGAACACATGTCACAAACTTTTTAAACAACAGCACCGACAGTCCCATGTTAAGTGGAGTGGAGTGGATCAGAGAAGGAAAGTCATTCATTTTGCTTTTCATTTTAATCTAAAATTGAACAGAAGCGGAGTGGTGAGGCGGATGGAAAGCTGGAAGGGGGTGAGAGTTGTTTGCACTGTGTTTGCACTGTGTTTGCACTGTGTTTGCACCCTATAAAGTCGATAACCAGCATTAAGGAACAGAATGTTCACTCTTGAGCACAAATATTATACAGCACCACAGAATGACGTATTCGAAACTTTGTTTGTTTGTTTCTTTGTTTCATTTGAATTTACCGCATCCATTAAATGCGACGATCTCGGGGTGAGTTAAGACGAAACAGCAAGATGCAAGATACGCGGAAGTAAAAGAGTGCAAGGAAAGAAGTAAGACCTACCAGAAGTAAAACCTATAAGACATACCACTACAGCCAGTGTTAGAATAGAAGCAAAGAAACGGACGGTGTACCTTCAATAGGTAGACAGAGAAGACGTATGGGTAAGTGATGACGTAATGGACGGGGACGGGACAGGACGACACCCGGCAGAATGTTCCAGAATAGCAGAATGGAGACAGGAATGGTTTCGTTTTCATTTTACCGACATCCAATGTTCCCTCTAAGCCACGCGCGTGTGCACATGCACACCAGGGAGAAAAGGTACGCACAGTTGATAAATGTCTGTGCACACTATTACAACAACAAAAACAACCCAAGTTTTTCTTGTCTAGCGTCCATTCTCATGCACAGAACAAAGTGCACACAATTTGGGATTTATTTTGTCAAACTTTGCAGAGCACCAAAAATAATAAAAAATGACAGGAAACATTGCCCACGTCCACAACTAAGGTGATCTTGGAAGTTTTGGTTGGATCTTTCATTTTGCCTGGATTGCCCTCTAAACAGCCAAGGGATCGCCAACATGCACAGAGTGTTATGATTAGCACACGGGGATTTTCTTTTCATCGCCCGTCTCCGATGGGACTAAATGCCGATCCACCTACTTGGACCGGGGGGAGGGGGAGGGGGGATGTTTTACTTAACACTATTAACAGCAAAAAACAAAATCGAGGAAATGTTTGCAACCGTCAGGGCTTAAACCCACAACTTCTTGGTTGAGAGACCGACACCTTGCTTCTGGATCACCGAGTCCTCTGAGAGGAATGGAATGTCATATCATCACGTCGACCTTGGACGCCGAAATCATTACTTTACCACCAGATTTGCTTGCTGTTGTTTCATTGAAATTTACCTCGTCCACCACATGCAGTGCTATCACTACTATCAGGGTGAACTCAGAGGAAACCAAACGACGAAAGACAAGCGAAAGAGTGAAAGAAAAAAAGTAGGACCTACTAGTAGTAGGTTATGATGCCCATTAACGGATCAATTTTTCTATCTTAATGTTTCTGTTGTTCTGGCATGACGAAAGACTAGGAGTAAGAGTATGTACCAAGAGTATAAGCATACTGATTGACAAGAAAGTCATAAGACATTCAATTTAGCCATTGAAGTGACATTGAACGGATGATATATACTTACTATAAAGTCATGAGACATTCAATTTAGCCATTGAAGTGACATTGAACGGATGATATATACTTACTATAAAGTCATGAGACATTCAATTTAGCCATTGAAGTGACATTGAACGCATGAAGTATACCTACTAGAAAGTCATGAGACATTCAATTTAGCCATTGAAGTGACATTGAACGGATGATATATACTTACTATAAAGTCATAAGACATTCAATTTAGCCATTGAAGTGACATTGAACGGATGATATATACTTACTATAAAGTCATGAGACATTCAATTTAGCCATTGAAGTGACATTGAACTCATGATGTATACTTAATTACTACAAAGTCATGAGACATTCAATTTAGCCATTGAAGTGACATTGAACGGATGATATATACTTACTATAAAGTCATGAGACATTCAATTTAGCCATTGAAGTGACATTGAACGCATGATATATACTTACTTACTACAAAATCATGAGACATTCAATTTAGCCATTGAAGTGACATTGAACGCATGATATATACTTACTATAAAGTCATGAGACATTCAATTTAGCCATTGAAGTGACATTGAACGCATGATGTATACTTACTTACTACAAAGTCATGAGACATTCAATTTAGTCATTGAAGTGACATTGAACGCATGAAGTATACCTACTAGAAAGTCATGAGACATTCAATTTAGCCATTGAAGTGACATTGAACTCATGAAGTATACTTACTTACTACAAAATCATGAGACATTCAATTTAGCCATTGAAGTGACATTGAACGGATGATATATACTTACTATAAAGTCATAAGACATTCAATTTAGCCATTGAAGTGACATTGAACTCATGATGTATACTTACTTACTAGAAAGTCATGAGACATTCAATTTAGCCATTGAAGTGACATTGAACGCATGATATATACTTACTAGAAAGTCATGAGACATTCAATTTAGCCATTGAAGTGACATTGAACGGATGATATATACTTACTATAAAGTCATGAGACATTCAATTTAGCCATTGAAGTGACATTGAACTCATGATGTATACTTACTTACTAGAAAGTCATGAGACATTCAATTTAGCCATTGAAGTGACATTGAACGGATGATATATACTTACTATAAAGTCATGAGACATTCAATTTAGCCATTGAAGTGACATTGAACTCATGATGTATACTTACTTACTAGAAAGTCATGAGACATTCAATTTAGCCATTGAAGTGACATTGAACGCATGAAGTATACCTACTAGAAAGTCATAAGACATTCAATTTAGCCATGAAGTGACATTGAACGCATGATGTATACCTACTACAAAGTCATAAGACATTCAATTTAGCCATGAAGTGACATTGAACGCATGATGTATACTTACTTACTATAAAGTCATGAGACATTCAATTTAGCCATTGAAGTGACATTGAACTCATGATGTATACTTACTTACTATAAAGTCATGAGACATTCAATTTAGCCATTGAAGTGACATTGAACTCATGATGTATACTTACTTACTATAAAGTCATGAGACATTCAATTTAGCCATTGAAGTGACATTGAACGCATGATGTATACTTACTTACTAGAAAGTCATGAGACATTCAATTTAGTCATTGAAGTGACATTGAACTCATGAAGTATTCTTACTTACTAGAAAGTCATGAGACATTCAATTTAGCCATTGAAGTGACATTGAATGCATGATGTACACTTACTTACTTTAGTTTTACTTTTTCTGTCCTCTTATACCGTAAAGTGTCAAGGGGACATGCCATTGTTGAACGTGAGCCTAGTGTGATACGATACCTTTTGTATCGAACATGTTCTTCTTATGGACGGTCTCGTTGACTCCGTCGATTTATTTTTTCCTCGCTCTTCCTCTTGTCTAGAGTCCATTAAACTTCATGTTGTGTGTTTTTGGGGCTGGCTGTTGTGGCCCCATTCGCATGACGTGCCCAAACCATGTTGACTGGCTTCCAGTGAAAATCCTTCACGACACTTGATGATGATGATGATGATGATGATAATGATGATGAGGATAATGATAACCAAGAAGAAGGATTTCATACACTTTTCTTCTTCTTCTTGCCCAACATATTTACTGGTGATGAGTTTTGGGCTCAACATGAAGACACTGAAACCAAGAAGTAGTATGGGTATAATGAATGTAAGTGTAAGGGTTCTACTTATCCTGAGAAATTCAAAACGTCATGGCGACAATATAAAATGATTGTTTTTGAGTTTGATTTTATTTTGATTTTACCCACATCCCCAACAGTGACGTCGGTGGCCGAACGGTTAGGCTACCGGACTGGGGATCATGAGGTCCCGAATTCGAATCTTAGCAAGCCTAGATCCGACGTTATGTTCCTTGCGAAAGACACTTAACACATATCATCCTCACTCTACCCATGTGCACATGGATACAGGCACTAGCTATTGGAACCAGGAAACGCTCCAGCTCTATGGACCATAGCGGCCTTGAATACACTTTACTTTACTGTACATCCACAACAAAGATGATCTCGGGGGTTTTGGTAGGATATTTTGTTAAATTTAGCCAGGACTGCCATTTTTTGTTTATCTTCCGTCTCCTGGACCAGATTTGGGGTGGGGGTAGGTTTTACTCGAAAAAAACTCAAGAAAACTTTTCAATTCCGGGGCTTGAACCCACGACATTTTTGTTTGATAGACCGACACCTTGCCTCTGGACTACCGAGTCCCCCTTCTTTTTGTGAGTATGATGGTCGACATGTTGTTCATATGGACGGTCTCGTTAACTCCGTCAATCCATCTTTTCCTTGGTCTTCCTCTTGTCTAGAGTTCAGCAAACATACCGATGTTTTAAGAAGAATACAAGCCGTCAACTCTGACTGCTACTGTACACGGGGAAGCTTTGGAATGAAACGTTTCGCACTAGTGTCGCGGGTTTTCCCGAAAAAGGTGCAATTCTTAACCACGACAGTGTATGTCCCAAGACGAGTCTAATGACAAAATGCATCGCATTATCTCAATACGCTCGAGTTGAATGGTCTTCTATAATGTTATACCTATAGTATCTACCTACTTCATTCACGATATGGCCCATACATCACGCATTTGAACAAATATCCTCAAGCTAAAGAAAGACCCAAATAGAAGGCCATGAGATAACTGCTGTTGTCAATAGCCGCTGCCCTTGAAAATAAAATCTCAATTTCCATGTCGACGGAATGCTATTATTTAGCCAAAGGGACTCGGTGGTCCAGAGGTAAGGTGTCGTCCTCTCAACCAAATGGTCTCCGGTTTGAACAATTTTCTGGAGTTTTTTATGGCGTTTTTACGAATAAAACCCACCGCCCTGATCCAGGTAGGTGGATCGATACCAAATCCCAGGTAGGTGGATCGATACCAAATCCAATCAGAGACGGTCGATAAAGATGGAGATCCCGTGTGCAGATCACAACACTCTTGTGCACGTTAATGATCCATTTACTGTTTGCAGGGCATTCTG
This sequence comes from Doris montereyensis, assembly GCA_037039925.1. Lineage (NCBI taxonomy): Eukaryota > Metazoa > Mollusca > Gastropoda > Nudibranchia > Dorididae > Doris > Doris montereyensis. The sequence continues at coordinate 157,805 of JAXRKP010000138.1, read as the reverse complement.
GTCAAAATGTTAAAAATCGTTACAAAAACCCCAAGATCACCTTAGCTGTGGATGTGGGTAAAATCAAATAACCAAATCAAATACTTAGCCATGCGTTGATGAGCTTGTGTGGTCAATTATTTGTATCTACGTAGAGAAGTTATGAAGCCATATTATAGTAATAAATAGTATATGATACTTGTAAAGTTATTGTTTAACGGTATTTCTTTCCAAACACCTTACGTGAATATACTTGTATATGCTTACATACTGTTAAGTTAATGTCTCAACTTTGATGGCGCTCACATAACTTTGAATACCCTGAACAATGTTTGCATAATCGGCACCAAAATTAATAGAAAGGTCGTTGAAACTTGAGAATGACGTAATATGTGTGCAAAACAATAGCATTTTGATGTTAAAATGGGTTGGACCGATCTATAAAGGGCCTACATGATTGAAAAATATATTGGATATGGAACTAATAAGATCTCATAAGAAACGGTGTGCCTTATTTTTTTTTAAAGATTTAGAATCGAATCTTAAAGTAGAATGATTTCACCCGATGGCGATTCCATTCGTGGGTGATACAAAATGTAGTTTGAATTCAAAACCCAGGGACGGGTGGCTTGTGTCAGGTAATAAGAAAAATTTAACGCACATACGCAAACTCCGCTGTGAGGAGAATATCGACGTCATTCGCCAATCTGTGTACGTCGCTATGGCAATGAACTGCAACTTTCAAAGTTTTCAGTTAACCTTACGTTAATATAAGACTTCGGCGCAAGGTCTACACAGCACATCAGTGCACCAAACCAAGACATCTCTAGTGGTCATGTAGTAATCAACCGAGTCAACATGCACCAGTGGTTTTTGCAGCGAAACAGGGAAGGCGACTATTTCATGCAAACGGCTTCAGTGATTAGGCCTACTTTTACTTGAGTGGATACGTTGGTTCCCGAAATTATATTCATTCTGTTCAGAGAAATTCGACCACTCAGTTCAGAGAAATCTGACCAGATCATTGAAAAGAACCTGCACACAGAGAAAATCACTGAATCGATCGTCATGAGCAGCCAAACAATCATTAGACTTAAGACTCTAAAGGTCAATCGATGAGGACGAAAACCCTTGTCGGTAACAACAGATCGAAATCTAAAACTTTTATTTATGTGCAGAAATAATTATTTGAAAATTCCATGAACATTGAAATTGGTAAAAGCAAGGTTTTCAGCTGGATGGTACAGCTTCACACAATCCTGCTCCAATCATCGACTGGCTTCCTAACTATTTCAAAGGGAATACCAATTTTGTCATCAGCAGATGCCATCATATGTGAGCTTGTCACAGCCCTGAGTAATCTGTTGGTTATCTGAAAGCTCACTGTAACAAAGCTACTTAATTATAGTTTTGTAAGGGATCCCCCCCCTTCATTAAAGGCAAACCCATGACGTAATCAATTCTAGTGTATGTAAAACCCTGTTGAGATGTATGGACTGTTGTGGAAATTTCCGATTCTAGAAATATCTTAGTTCCCAACTATAAATAGCAGGAGGTTACCATGATATAGAGAGAACAAGAAATGTAGTACAATATTCCATCTCGTTATACCAGCTCATATTAGATATGTTTGTGCTTGCTTCATTCATTGATTGATTTCGACTGTGAGTATAATACATAGCCTTGTTATAATTATTAATCGAGCCTTGGTGTTTCTAGATTGTCTACGTCAACATCTAGATCTAGAGTGCACTGCCTGCTCCATTTACAGTTATACCTTCGTTACACAAACATGTGTGGCCAAATCTTCTTGATTTGAGGCAGAACGTCCAATGCCTTGACATGTAAAGCAAATAACGCGCACCATGTTGATATGAACACTTTCTCTGGTCCAGCGAACAATTGCATTGGATTCTGAACACGTAAATCGTGTCATTTAATTTTAATTAAAAAGTACATAATGGTGTTTAAAAAAAAGAATTATTGTAAAAATATTGTCAGTCCGAACACCAAAGGGTTTATTTGTAAATTAATTTATTTTTATAAAACCACACTGCAGTCGGATGTCATCAAAGAAATATGGGATCGGCTTTACTAGTATAATAAGTCAGGTAAAGCAAATTCGGTGCTACTTTAGTTGACGGGTCTTTCGCGAAATTGGGGTCTACCTGAGCTGCCGCCTGATTGGCTATAGTCTACCACTACTACCAGCGCTATTGTTTGATGAGTGAGCATGTAGCAATGGGACGATAAGGAGAGGCTGTCAAGATTATTAGCGAGTCGGTGATTGGCTAGAGACTACCCATCTATTGTTAAAGTTTATTCAAGTTGTTCGATGTGTCGGTGGGCTGTCTCTGTGACTATAATATTGGCGATCGAGTGATTGTACTCGTATTAGATAATGAATGGAGGATTTCAATTGACACGAAAGTGAATGGGATTTGACTGGCAATGAGAAATTATAATTTGAATGGCTTGCTGCGATGCTTCAATTCAACTATTAAAACAAGCCAGCAAGATGCATCTCAGAGATTTTTTCACGACTATCATCCCAGACAGAAGAAGATGCAGCCAGCTTAATGATTCCTCATGGTTTATTGCAAGATCCAGAAACAGCTGATCTTTGCCACAAACGTGTAACTGCAATGAAACAAATTCGGAAGAAGAATAAAGCTGGAAATGAATTTAGAGCAGGGAAACTCTTTTTACAAGGACACTGGCGTTCAATTACCATTGCCTCTCAATCACATCCTGGAGCTCGGTTTTTCTTTCTGTTGAGCGCACATAAAGTGGCTACTTGCACTGGAAGAAGTATTAGTACCGCGTTGGATTGGTTCACCAAATGTGTTGAGAAGTGTGATCCACCATCCTTGCAACCCGAAGTAAGGTAGTTGGCACCCAAACAGAGCCAATACAGAGCGAGATTTGCTAGGCGCAGGACATACAACTGTGGCAGATATCTGGGAGGAGGTGACCCCCCCCCCCTCCTCCGTCCCCAAATGACACTGATACCGAGACACCATTGGAAAACAACATTTTATTTTTATCATCATCAAACTAAACAAGGCCAAGGTAGACCTGATTTCGTGGTAGACCTTCAACTAAAGAAAAAAACAAGACAGTCGTCTGTCAACTAAGTCAAGTAGCACCGCAAATTATTGAAATTGATCTCCATCCACCATATGCGGTGAATTAAGAGGAAACTGCAATATGAACGACATATGAAAGTTGAAAAGGAAAGAAGTAGGACCGATAGATAGACAGATATAAAGGAATGAATACAATCAATATTGACAGCAGGATTTTTACCCAATGCAATTATTGGAGTTTACTCGATCAACGAGGAATTAGGCCGCAGGACCCACAACTAACCCCTCAAGCTAGATTCAATTTCAATTTCAATTTCAATCATCTTTATTGATCCTTTAAAAAAGGAAATTATACTTGTGTTATCACAATTTCTGTTTGAAAAATAAAAGAATACATCAATGCGTTCAAATAAAAAACAAATTTAACTTAGTTAATCATTAAATGCTTAGATTTTAAAAGTATACAAAAATTCAAAGGTGGGTAAATAAATAGTGCGGTGAAACAATATACCGTACATAAAAAAAATAAATTTTTTTTTAAAGATAGAAGTGGGTGTTGTCTTTAAGTATACTCCTGAGTTTGATCTTGCATTGAATCTCATACAGATCTTCATGATGAGGCCGTAAACGATTTTATCGCCTTTTCAAGGGTTCTCTGGGAGCTCAAACACCCATGTCCCATTATAAAGGAGAAAAAAGAAGAAGATGGCACTGGCAGGATGTCAAATTTTGTATTAAAATAATTATTAATGCTCGCTCTCAAAGATAGCATATTCTAATCTAATGACTTTCTTTTTTGAAACCAGGAAACCTTCATGTATTTTATTTTTATTACATAACAATTAGTTTATGAACATGAATCATCAATATGAGTTTATGTGTATCACATCAGTATATTGGTCTTTCCAATCTAGCAACAATAATTAATGACAAACATTTTGTTCTAAGACATAAAATACTATTGACAATATCAAAAAGGCTAATACAATTCATGCATAGGAGTGACTACATAAAGTTCACAATATCTTTTGCTTTTTTTTTAAACATAAAATATTGCTCTTCATCTTTCTTTACAAAAACAAAAACAAAATTAAAAAAAACAAAAACAAACTTTATTTATGAAAATGTCCCATTAGTAACGCAAGCATAAAAAGAACTTAAAAATTTAATTCTTAATGAATAAATAGACACCGACACATTATCCTAGATAACAATTGAAATAAAAATGACTTAGAAGGAAAAAACTATAAGACATTAGTGTTAGGGTTTCCAAATTCGTGTTTTAGCAAAATTCCGCTAAATAGCAGACAATTTTTTATCTATAAGATGCACTATATATAGGCGAAATATGACAATAAGTGACAACTCCACTAATAAAGACAGAACAAACATGTGACGTTTCGGTTATAACCCTTCGTTAGACAACAAACGAGAAATATCTAGAATCTAGATCTAAGTACTACCTCAGGCATAATCACACAATGTGATGTCAGAAGAAAAAGATAAAGGAAAAAGAAAGAAAGAAAAAGACAGTGATGATAAGAAACGTAGCAGAGGGGGGTGTGAAGAATGAGCGAGAGTGGAAGGTTCAGATCTAGAATGAAATAAAAATATGAAAATAAGTAAGTAGTAAGTAATAAAAGGTGTGAGAGAGAGAGAGAGAGAGAGAGAGAGAGAGAGAGAGAGAGAGAGAGAGAGAGAGAGAGAGAGAGAGGGAGAGAGAGACAGAGACAGAGACAGAGAGAAAAAAGAAAGAAAAAGGCAGGGAAGAAAGAAAGGGAGAGAGAGAGACGTGTGAGTATGGGAAACAAGAACGAAAAATAGGATAAATATAAGACTAAGACTAGATCTTATATTTAACTGGGTCTAGAAAGAAGAAATGATAGAGACTGAATGAAAAGAAGAGCATAAATTACATTGCGAGAGGCGCAGGAGAATTGCCCATTCACTGTCCAGGTCTGTCTAGGGAACTGAATGGTTGTGGAGCCGTCCACAAAGGGGCATGTCTTGCAGTTAGTTAGTGCGTCCACATCGGACGGTGCCCGACAACGAGGAGTCAGTACAGGCAACTGTGCACAAGGATATCCTGAAGGTTAGTGTGTCTCTTGAAGGTAATTAATGGAAAGGAAGAGAAAACAGGTCTAGTCTCGTCACTAGCGTGTAGAATAGACAGGTTTTTGCTGACTATATTACTATATTGATGATGCGGTGTGTGTGCGGATGGTACGGAAGGATAAGAGGTATGTGTTTGGTCTTTTTTCTTCCTACAATGTTGAGGGCGTCTTTACGGGGTACAATTTTAGCTCTCTGAAAGGCTTGACAAATGATGGCCCTTGGGTAGCCTCTGCGTAGGAAGAAATCAAACATCTTAGGTGCTTCCTCTGTGAATAGGTGCTCGGCAGAACAGATACGTCTGAGGCGGAGGAATTGAGAGTATATGGAATAGCATCTTTGCAACGTGGTGGATGAGAGGATGTGTAGTGGAGATAGCTATGACTATCTGTGTCTTTGTAGAATATTGTAGTTGTGAGCCCATGTTCGAAGAGAGAAATGGTGATGTCTAAGAAGTTAACAGTGGATGTAGACTGGGTAAAAGTGAACTTGATAGTTGATAGGTTTGCAAAACTTGTTTGCAAAATCGAAGAAACGGTCTAAATCAGTCGCAGACATCGTCGTGATATCAAACCCATCATCAATATACCGTAGGTGTTGGGCAGAGGACCAGGGTAAGCCTGGAATAATCTATGCTCAAGAAAACCCATGAATAGGCAAGCATATGAGGGTCCAAAGCCCATGGCAACTCCGCTGATTTGCTTGAAAAACTGTCCATTAAATTCAAAAGAATTAAGATTTAGCACGAGTTCTGCCAAACGGAGAAAGGTGGTACTGGTAGTGTTGATTGTCTGGTCAAATCACTGGTCCAGGAAGAATTTAAGGGCTTGAAGGCCCATGGAATATATAGTAACAGTAAAATCATTTGAATGTCTCCTTTGTCCCCTATCTTCTTACAACTTGTAATTGTATAACCATTAACATGCACTAAAACATTCTTTAATCAAAAAATATTTACAAACTTGTGAAGACAAGCAGGTACAAATTTTATATAATCGCATTCATGTGAGTGGACTTTAACATAAATATTCTTCTGCATTCATAGAGTATCAGAAGATCTTCACATAGGCATTAAATCAAATGTGACTAACATATCAAAATTGGGGTTCTCACTGGGTTAAAAACTATTTATATATTGACATTAACATTAATTTCTTTTTATAATACAGGTGGACGAAACAAGCTGCATATAGTTTGCAAAAAGTATCTCCACAAAAAAAGCGGGGGAGTGGGGTGGGGGGGGGGGGACCCTTAAAAGAAACAAGCCCAACCAAACCCCAGTCAATTGACTGATATGTCATGGACCAAACAATGAAATAATGAGTCAGAATATAACTCTTGTCTTTTCATCTCTAGGAATCAGCAATATCTTCAGAACTGTAAGCTGATGTGGATCAGAAGGGAGTAAAAAAAAAAAAAAAAAATGGCTTTTGTTCATCGTAAGAGAGATAGGAATGTGAAGAAACCAACACTATTTCTTTACTAAGCAGCATTTTCAACCATTTGCATACACACTCTCTTGCTTAGGAAAGCATCGTACCCGGTATGTCAAAGTGTAAGTTTCGACTCAATAAGTTCACATTCATAGAATGCATTTTTCACCCGCACATCAAAAACAAATCGACACCAGTAGCTATCTGAAGGGTGTTTACAGCAAATATATGATTTTATAATTTACAGCATCTTTTAAAATCACATCCCACTTACCACCACACACAAAAATATTTTTGACATTCAACAGCAGTTACTTTGTTTCATTGTAACTTACCTCATTATGCAGTGATTTCAGAGTGAATCAAGAAGGAGCAAGATGACACAAATACATATATATGCCTACATGCATACATACATACACACATACATACATACATACATACACACACACACATACATACATACAAACATACATACAGACAGGCAGACACACAGACAGGGAGATTAATATACATACATGGACTGCGAAAGTCCAATTTTGGATGTTTTGAGAAAATCGAAGAAAATGATGTTGCGCTGTTAATAAAAGACTTTTTTGTGTATGAGTATGAGATATTTTAACCCTTTCCTTAATATCACCTACTTTTATATAATTGGATTGAACCCTATAACAAGACTTACACTATTGCTCATCAATGAGCTGACGCAGACATACACGGTTTTTCAGTAATGCAGAGATACACGGTTTGAGTAAGCCAGCCTAGTTGGACTTGAACCGTTTGCTCATCAGCAGGCTTGCGGCTGAACAGTGTTACAGGTTTTGAGATGGTAATGAGGACAGAGCTACACTTTTGAAAACACTCTCAAGAAGCAGTTATGTGTGATTTGTATGTGTCCTTCTCATCATCAGAGTGTGCCAGTGCCAGCAACTTCAGCGTTATCAAGTACCAGTAGTATCATCATCAGAATATTATTTTTTAAGTCCATCACAATCATCAACATCAATTGCTGGTACGAGAATCAAGTTTCATCATCATCTAAAACAATAATAACAACAACACCACCATCATCACCGGCCAGCATCACCATGCCGCTCAACCTTTTTAGACTCCTGGATGCGTTGAACGGGTGAACTCACAACGACTTTTCTCAGAGCTGCAAACTGTTACGGAACCCCCCCCCCCCCCCCTCTCTCTCTCTCTCTCTCTCTCTCTCTCTCTCTCTCTCTCTCTGCCTGCCTCCCTCCCTCCCTCCCTCCCTCTGTTGAACTAAGGAAGTGAAATTACAAAACATATATACTTTTCCTTATTAAGTGTGTGTGAGACTCCGAATCCATCTGTGAGCGGTTGGCGGGTGCTACTGGTAGATTCTTTTTCTTTCCTTTTCCCTCTTTGATTTATCTTTCATCTTGCTATTTCCTCTCACTTCACCCTGAGATCGATGCATATTAATATGATGGTAAAGTAAAGTTCCCTCTCAAGGTCATTACTATCCATAGAGCTGGAATTTATTTATCCCGGTTTGTATAGCGTAAAGCGAAACAAGTGATAATAATCACTTCCTGGACAGGTTGTTAGCCTGACGCATGTTTTTACTTCCAAGCTAGTGCTTGTAGCCATTTGCATCTGGTTTGAGTGGGGGAAATACGTACTAAGTGTCCTTTTCACAGAAAACAACGTGAGACCTAGTCTTGCTAGGATTTAAACCCAGTGTCTCATAATCCCAAGACCAGCAGCCTAACCATTCACACTCACACTGTCATCAATCACACATGATCTATTTCCTCTTGGAAGTGTCCCGACAGATATCGTTTATGGGGGATCCGAACAGGTGACAATATAAAGGAAGAGAATCTGAACTACGTGGTAGGTGTGGCAGAACCTCTCAAGCGTATCTCCGAAGCCACTCCTTCGTCAATTTTGCTGTATGCCATGTGACATTGCCATGCTGCAAGATGATGCCCTTCCTCAGGCAGCCTGGCCTTTTTTTGACGCAGGGCTTTTATTAATCTGTCCAGTGTCTCACAATACCTGGCAGCACTTACAGAGGGCAGAATGTCTACAACCAAAACAAATTTTCAGTCACCTGTCCTCACGATTCAAAGCATCAACACGAGCAATGTTCTTGTCTGTCACAGAAGACTGGGAGCGCCCATTGTCTGGATCATCTTCAAGATTTGAACGCCCTGCTTCGAACATGCTACGCCTTTGATAAAACGGTGTTTTGCTCATTACATCTTTACCGTATACAGAAACAAGTTCACCTTATGAATTTCAGTTGGATTTCTCTTTTTGCATGCAAATATCTTATACTTATAATACCTCTGACCTCTTTTCAATGATAGTCCCCACATTTCTTCTACCACCATTCATTCGTGCGCTCAGCAAAAGTGCTGTGGTTGTGGGAAGACTTGGTGCATTGTACCAGCTGCTGTGCAGGGTTTTCAAATTGAGAAGTGAATCATTTGTTTTGAGTTACGGCAATTTTTCAAGACAGCCCTCGTACGTACATACATACATACATACATACATACATACATACTCACATAATGATATACATGCATTCATGCATAATAATGATACGTAGACATATCATACATGTATATTCATAATAATGATATGCATACATACATAATGATATGCATAGATACATACATACATACATACATACATATATACATACATATCTCCCTCTTCCAGGGAAAAAGAAGAAGAGAAAAAAGAGGAGAAAGAGGAAGAGTTGGAGACTCTAAGAACATCTAAACATTAACACAAAAAGAATGATACACATCTTGATCCAGTAATTAATAGTATAGTACAGGCACGATGATGTGTGAAAAAAGACTTTAAAAAAAGTAGTTTAAGTGTCAAAGCATGTGAATATTTTGAAACACCCTGTATCACTTCATAAGAGAAGTTATATGACAAACAATAGGCTTTCTAAACAAAACATCATAAAACGTCACATATCCATTTATAAGAGAAATTCTATGACAAACATTCAAACAATAATCATTTCATACTAGACTCATACTCAAGATTAATAAACGCTAAAATAATGTTTCACTTGGATTAATTTCCAATCCCATTTGGAAAGATTAAACCAAGAATTGGGTGAGCTATCCACCCCCCTCATCACGCAAGCCACAACATGCATAATACAGGGATGTAAATGGCATCTGGAGAAATTCTCTGAAAATAAATGCCGGGGTCAGGGGCCGCATAGGCCCCGGTGGGGTTGGGGGCAACGCCCCCTTTGGGGGTCCAGGGGGGGGGGACCCCCCGGCCGAAATTGAATTTTCACACTTGTACAGCTTAAATATGGCCTCTCCTGGGCTTAATTTAGTTAAATTACTAGGGATAAAGAAACTTTAAAATGAAGAAACAGAACTAGAACAAACAGTAGACAAAAATTAATTAAATGAGTGGTACCCTAGATCTATTGTGCTCTTGCTCAATGTTTGGAGCAGCACCATAACTATAAGGTAAAGAGGACAGTAGAGCTGAACTAGAACTAGATCTAGGCAGTGATGGACTACTGATATCTGCAGTACCAGAAATCTTACTGCATGCTGCCTGCATTGCAGCTGGAAGACTAAGATTAGATCGAAAAATATGACAGTTTCGATTGTGAGCTTTAGATCGGCTAGCATGGTCATTTAAACAACGCACCCCACCACTGCCGTACTTTATCTCGCACTTACAGTAACAGCACCAAACAAATCCATCTTTGTCTACCTTTCGGAAATAATCTGAAAAAAAATCGCCGTTGGCATCTTTCAACAATAACCAATCCCATCGAAATTTGTTCCTACACTAGATCTATCGCATCAACTGTTGTATCTCGCTCCACAAAGTTAAGAGACCTTCGTGAACACGACGCCATGTTGTGTTTACTAATTTTAATACTTACCAATGAGAGTTACTTCCCTTATACCTACCGTCTATTTCACCGCTTCGGCTATTTACGTGGGTCAGAGAATTTTTCTCTGAATCCACGGAGAATCTCGGACTAATGATAGTGAAGGAAACTCGGCCGTCAGAGGATTGTTCTCTGAAAATTCGTCTTACAAATAGCGAACGGATATCGTGACAATAGTATTAATGTAATTGTGAAAATAACTTCCTTTTGTTCATAGTTTTTAGGTTTCGAATTCTTACAGTCGAAAATATATAATAGATCTATCAGTGAATTAAAAAATAATTATCTGAAATAACAAAAATAAATAGAATTAGATCTAGAATCTAGATCTATTTCTAGACTAGAAATAGAGAATTTACCCCCAAATTTCAACACAATCAAATAATCTGAAATCAGAGAAAATCTGAAAGATTTACATCCCTGATAATAATACACTACAGAAGAAATATTTTCAAAAAGAACAAAACGGTGAACTTCCTTCACGGTCATTAGGGCCATGAAGCCAGAGTATGAGGTAGAACAGGTGACAACTCACTGCCCTCCAGGCCAGGTGCTAGTCTGTCACATGTTTTACTCCCAAGCAGATGCTGATGCCCATCTGCATCTGGGTCGAGTGGGGAGATGTGTTTCTCAAGGAATACCATGTACGATCTAGCACTTGCTATGACTCAAATCCAGGATCTCATGATCCCAAGTCCGGCAGTCCAATCACTGAATTACCGATGCTCCAATAGAAATTGAAAGACAACTGTTACTTTAATTATCTTGCAAACTGCATCCAATATGGACAGATTTAAAAATAAAACCAAAAAACCATCAACAGCATTTTCATTCAACAGTCCAAAACTCATACATTGCAATTGCATGGCAATAAGCGCTGAACACATAAATTAACATATCATCCTGTTTTATGCATAGTATTTGAAGTCAACGTTGAGCACCGTCAGTGAAAAGGTTATACCAATACCAGCATTGCTCAAGCTTCTAGGGTCCCATCCAGAAAGGACATGCTCTCTTCATGGGCTTGGAACATTGAATCCACCATGTTGTGGATTCTGCAAAAATAATGACAGAGGGTAAACATTCATTGAATTTATGCATTGTGAAAAGACGAATAGTGCAGTGACTTTCTCACTTTATATAATCAAAACATCAACTTAATGATTCAATGCATTTAAACATTGCTCAATGTTTGGTTTTATTCTAACAGATTCCCACTGAGATCTAAACTAACAGATAGTCTTCCAAGACCTTTAGAGCTGATATGAGCAGAATTTTTTCTTGTTGTATCCTGATAAGTATTTATCAAAGCTCTCCTCAAACGTTTACATATGAATGGGTACCCGGTTACAGGCAGAGAAGAGGAAAACTATTGGCGATTTGTTTGATGTGTCGGACATGCTACTCTTATGTGTATTTCTTTGGTAGCAAGTGAATCAAGGACTTTACACAAACTTATCCCCGTTTCTAAAGCACAAAGTGGAACAGGCGGTGCCAAACAGGACGTCTGTTGCATGATTTAATCTCCAACTGATGATGGTTTACATTTGCACTGAGTTCGAGTGGGAAATCTAGTTGCCTAATAACTAGACTTCTGAGATCACATTAAGTATGAAGGCATGTGGGAAGTCAGACTCTTAACTTAAGTTCACCATTTGGTTGTTACATTGTAAATAAATATTTTGTTGCAGTTTTCAACGGGTAAAAAAATAATTCATTATCTGATTATATTATAATAATAATAATCAAGTGGACAGGTAAGCACCTGTATGGGGAGTAGATAATTCCGTCCTCAACGAATCTCCTGCTGCCTTACAGGCAGGTCTTGACTGACCAAAGGCTAAGGGAGTTAACCCTGAAAAATCTACCTGCTGCCTTGCAGGCTGGTCTTGAATGACTAAAGGCTAAGGAGTTAACCCTGATAGAAAATAACAAGGCCCGGTAGGGTACAGTGGGCTAATCCCCTGCTTATCCAAAACAACCTCATTCAAAGTAACATACACAATGATATACCCGGCTTGAACTTTCGAAGACGACTCCAGAAAAGAACACGGACTGTTATTTTTGGAACATGGAATGTTAGGGCAATTAATGGAAAGGAGTTAAAATTAGCTGAAGAAATGGAAAAAATTCAAAGTAGACATTTTGGCTAATACAGTAAAACAAAGGGACAAGGAATAGAAAATGTAGGACCAAATCATACTTTAATCTTCTCGGGAGTAGATGTCAAAAATAGAGCTAGAGCGGGAGTAGGCCTCCTAATGCATGAAAGGCAAGAAATGCTACTAGAAAGTTGGAAATTTGTAAGCCCAAGGCTATGAGAGGTAAATATCAAACCAAAAGGAAGAGAAATTAAATTATTAATAGCTTATGGACCAAACGAAGATGCCACCAAAGAAGAAAAAGATATCTTCGAAAATGATTTACAAACAGCTGCAAAGAATCTTAAAACCAAACAGGAATTAATGGTTTCAGGAGATTTAAACGCTAGAGTAGGCAACAATGTAGAAACATCAGGAGGAGTAATAGGTAAAGAAGGAGAGACAACAACATCTCCAAATGGAGAGAGACTAATAGATTTTTGCCTGAAGAAAAACATGAAAATAGCTAACACATTTTTTCCTCATAAAGATATCCACAAATATACAAGAGTAAATGAAGACAGATGTGAAAAGTCAATCATAAACTACATAATAGTCAGCAGCTCCCTTTTTACAGTACAATGGATGTTAGAGTAAGCAGAGGAGAGCTCGCCTCTCTCTCTCTCTCTCCCTCCCTCCCTCTCTTGCTCTCTCTTGCTCTCTCTCTCTCTCTCTCTCTCTCTCCTCTCTCTCTCTCTCTCTCTCTCTCTCTCTCTCTCTCTCTCTCTCTCTCTCTCTCTCCCTCCTCTCTCCTCTCTCTCTCTCTCTCTCTCTCTCTCTCTCTCTCTCTCTCTCTCTCTCTCTCTCTCTCTCTCTCTCTCTCTCTCTCTCTCTCTCTCTCTCTCTCTCTCTCTCTCTCTCTCTCTCTCTCTCTCTCTCTCTCTCTCTCTCTCTCTCTCTCTCTCTCTCTCTCTCTCTCTCTCTCTCTCTCTCTCTCTCTCTCTCTCTCTCTCTCTCTCTCTCTCTCTCTCTCTCTCTCTCTCTCTCTCTCTCTCTCTCTCTCTCTCTCTCTCTCTCTCTCTCTCTCTCTCTCTCTCTCTCTCTCTCTCTCTCTCTCTCTCTCTCTCTCTCTCTCTCTCTCTCTCTCTCTCTCTCTCTCTCTCTCTCTCTCTCTCTCCTCTCTCTCGCTCGCTCCCTCCCAAATAGGGAGAGAAGCGTTTATAGCATATTGGTAGTAGTACTACAAATAGGGCTTGCCAATGCCATCATATTATTGTAACATGTAAGGAGGACATGTATGACAAAAAAAGGAATGTGAAACAAAATTCTTATCATTACCACTAATGAATTGACCTTGATTCTATCAATAACCAATAACCGTTGCAATTGCTCATCATAACCGATCAGACAAGATAAAAATGTCATACAAAATGCCCAAAGTGATGACTTAAAAGTCAATTCAAATAGCTTAACTTTCACTTTCATCGAAAGTACAAAGTTTATTCATTTTAAAATGGCCCCTTTACAAGAGGCGATCTATGCAATCGGTTTTATTCCGATGTTGTCAAATATGAATTGGTTCCTTCTAGAAATCTTCTCATATTAGAGGTGAACTTCAATCAAAATAAGACAATCTATAGAATCAAAGTTTTTCAAACTGTCCCCGATAGACAGAAAACAAGTAGTGACATAAAGCAAGTGAGCTAATGCTGACGCCCAATTGCACCAAAGTTGAGAGGCGAAATGTGTGCTAAGCGGTCCCAAGGGACACGTCAGACATAGCGTTACCAAGCTTCAAACCCATGACCTAAAAATCCTCCGTCTGCCAACCTATCCACTAGGCTGGATAGCGGTCAACAGGCATTTCAAGTGTAAAAAAATAATAATGGTGTACCTGATTTGATTCGCTTCATTACTGATTTGCCATCAGTAATGAAGCGAATCAAATCAGGTACACCATTATTACAAGTGAACATACAACCAAAGTACCTTTAACACTACTAGTAGAGAAATTTAATAATTATCAAACGTTCATCAGAATGCTTTTGGTGCGTAAAGAAGGCAACATATGAAACGATGCAACTAAAATAAAGTTATATTTATACCTTTCACTATGTGCTTTACAATCATTCACTAAATGCAAAGACTCCATGTTTGAATTTGCCATGGAAGATATGAGTGAGGCCCCACTGCCCAATAGATGGAATGGCCCCTCATTCAGGGCAGTAGCTGGTTGCATTTGGGACACATTTGGTGTCAGGTCAATCATCTGCGAAAGAGAACACCTTTTGTTCAGAAAATGGTATGAAATGACAGCAGAAGATTTTGCAGATTCTCAAAGAGCACAGCTGCCAATCTCATTAAATGAAACACAGACTGTGACCACACGAACTAATTCTCACTTGCACAACACCCCGTAATATTCCAGAGAACATTGATAACGACTTGAAATTAACCCCCTTACAGTAAATTTTAACAAATCTGCTGATCGCTGGCCTTTCTCATGAAGTTTTACGAACTCAGAAAAGTGTTTCTGGACTTTCACCCCAATCTCTCGGAGTCTCTGGTGTTGAAAAGGTTTGTATACAAGAAAATTACAAATAGTACTCATATACATTATACTTTCCAAGGTAAATACAGACTTATATTTTTGAAAGCAAAAAAATACTAAATACAGTGCAATCCCCCGATAACGACATCTCCGAATAACGACAATCCCCGATAGCGACATGGATCCCTGGTCCCGGTTTTTTTTGCTATATATCATTAGTAAAAAAAAACCTCTGAACAGCGACGCGAAACCTCCCAATAACAACATAAGTCTAGCCGTAAACACTACCTTTGACTTTGACATGAAAATTTGATCAATATTGACAAAATTGAGATGTATTCTTAGCAATGAAAACACTTCTTTTTCGCCAATGACAATTTTGCTCTATCTCTGAGGGTACCAAGGCCGTGACAACCAGCTAGTAAACCCATCTGCTGGCTCTACCAACCCCACCCCCAACACACCGGCCCTTTTCAGGGCCCCATCACATCTTCCCAATTGACTAGCCTCACTCGTAACGCCCCTTTCGCCGCCATTTTGAAAAATTCTGAATAACGACATCCCCCGATAATGACATGATTGTTCGGTCCCGAGCGATGTCGTTATCGGGGGATTGCATTGTACATTTTATACATACTGGTTGGGAGCTATGAAAGAGGGATGGGGGTGGAGATCAAATATACAATAATGGGAGTCATCCTCAATTATGAGATAATGAACTAGCCATCTTCAATATATATGAGATAATGAACCATCTAAATCAGAAAAATGGGAATCATGAGAATGAGAATTATCTGCAATCACATGATTGAGATTATTCAAATCATTGACCTATCTTCAATTGTGTGACTGTAAGTCATTTATGTATTATATATACATATAATTTATGAAAATGCAAACCATCATAACTTACAGCCGAGCGATTTGTCTTTAATCACTAGAAAATGAGTCATTTTAATTCATTAGAATGTGAGTCATATACAGGGATGTAAATGGCATCTGGAGAAATTCTCTGAAAAGAACTGCCAGGGTCCAGGGGCCGCGCAGGCCCCAGTGGGGTCAGCAAAGCCCCCTGTGGGGGCTCCAGGGGGGAACCAACCCCCAGGCTGAAATTGAATTTTCATACTTGTACAGCTTAAAAATGGCCTCTCCTGGGCTTAATTTAGTTAAATTACTAGGGATAAAGAGACTTTAAAATGAAGAAACAGAACTAGAACTGACATACAGTGGACAAAAAATAAATAATGAGTGGTACCCTAGATCTATTGTGCTCTTGCTCAATATTTGGAGCAGCACTATAAGGTAAAGAGGATGGTAGAGCTGAACTAGAACTAGATCTAGGCAGTGATGGACTACTGATATCTGCAGTACCAGAAATCTTACTGCATGCTGCCTGCATTGCAGCTGGAAGACTAAGATTAGATCGAAAAATATGACGGTTTCGATTGAGCTTTAGATCGGTTAGCATGGTCCTTTAAACAACGAAGCCCACCACTGCCGTACTTTATCTCGCACTTACAGTAACAGCACCAAGCAAATCCATCTTTGTCTACCCTTCGGAAATAATCTGAAAAAAATCGCCGTTGTCAAATGTCATCTTTCAACAATAACCAATCCCATCGAAATTTGTTCCTACACTCTAGATCTATCGCATCAACTGTTGTATCTCGCTCCACAAAGTTAGGAGACCTTCGTGAACACGACACCATGTTGTGTTTACTAATTT
This sequence comes from Doris montereyensis, assembly GCA_037039925.1. Taxonomy (NCBI): domain Eukaryota; kingdom Metazoa; phylum Mollusca; class Gastropoda; order Nudibranchia; family Dorididae; genus Doris; species Doris montereyensis. Next base: position 140,912 of record JAXRKP010000138.1, on the reverse strand, counting down.
TAATACTTACCAATGAGAGTTACTTCCCTTATACCTACCATCTATTTCGACGCTTCGGCTATTTACGTGGGTCAGAGAATTTTTCTCTGAATCCACGGAGAATCTCGGACTAATGATAGTGAAGGAAACTCGGCCGTCAGAGAATTGTTCTCTGAAAATTCGTCTTACAAATAGCGAACGGATATCGTGACAATAGTATTAATGTAATTGTGAAAATAACTTCCTTTTGTTCATAGTTTTTAGGTTTCAATTCTTACAGTCGAAAATATATAATAGATCTAGATCTATCAGTGAATTAAAAAATAATTAACTGAAATAACAAAAATTAAATAGATTAGATCTAGAATCTAGATCTATTTCTAGACAGGAAATAGAGACTAGATCAAGGAATTTACCCCCAAAAATCAACACAATCAAATAATCTTAAATCAGAGAAAATCTGAAAGATTTACATCCCTGCATATACATTATACTTTCCAAGGTAAATACAGACTTCAATTTTTGAAAGCAAAAAAAATACTAAATACATTTTATACATACTGGTTGGCAGCTATGAAAGAGGGATGGGGGTGGAGATCAAATATACAATAATGGGAGTCATCTTCAATTATGAGATAATGAACTAGCCATCTTCAATATATATGAGATAATGAACCATCTAAATCAGAAAAATGGGAATCATGAGAATGAGAATTATCTGCAATCACATGATTGAGATTATTCAAATCATTGACCTATCTTCAATTGTGTGACTGTAGTGTAAGTCATTTATGTATTATATATACATATAATTTATGAAAATGCAAACCATCATAACTTACAGCCGGGCGATTTGTCTTTAATCACTAGAAAATGAGTCATTTTAATTCATTAGAATGTGAGTTATCTTAAATAATAAAAATTATAATAATAAGAAGAAAAAGAAGAAGAATAAGAAGAAGAAGAAGAAGAAAAAGAAGAAGAACAAGAATGAGAAGAACAAGAACAAGAAGAACAAGAATAACAATAATAATAATAATAATAATAATGATAAAGAATAATAAGTCCAAAACAAAATTACTTTAGAAATAAATAACTAAATTTTCTAGAAAAAAATACTTACTCGAGTGTCCATTAGTTCCCAAATTTCTTCTTGTCTTTGCTGCTGTAAGGCGAGTATTTGATTTTGAAGCGCACTGATTATCTTTGTTTCCTCATCTATTAGCTTTGGTAAAGCAGGTTGTAGCTCAGACAGACAGACAATCACTTTGCTAAAAAAAATTAATAGCAAGGGGAACAGGGGAAGAAAAGGAAAATTAGTTTATTCAGTGATGAAACTTGAGTCACCTACATATTCTGCAAACTGTTTATCCTTTTGCCTGAGTAATGTTATTTTTATACAGTGCAATCCCCGATAACGACATCTCCGAATAACGACAATCCCCCGATAGCGATATGGATCCCTGGTCCAGGTTTTTTTGCTATATATATCATTAGTAAAAAAAACCTCTGAACAGCGACGAAACCTCCCAATAACGACATAAGTCTAGCTGTAAACACTACATATGACATGAAAATTTGATCAATATTGACAAAATTGAGACGTATTCTTAGCAATGAAAACACTTCTTTTTCGGCCAATGACAACGTGTGAGATTATTTCTCCATCTCTGAGGGTACCAAGGCCGTGACAACCAGCTAGTAAACCCAACTGCTGGCTCTACCAACCCCACCCCAACACACCGGCCCTTTTCAGGGCCCCACCACATCTTCCAAATTGACTAGCCTCACTCGTAACGCCCCTTTCGCCGCCATTTTGAAAAATTCTGAATAACGACATCCCCCGATAACGACATGATTGTTCGGTCCCGAGCGATGTCGTTATCGGGGATTGCACTGTATTACGTATCAAATAGAAAGATCATAAACCAAGTGAGGCTGAAATGACAACATCAACAAGGGAGCCTTCCTCTTGTTTACTTCAAAACATAGTCATGAGGAAGGCAGTTTTACCCAAAATTGGACAAATCCAGTTTATTGAACTATTGGATGGAGCAGTTCATTCTCTTCACATTGATATCATAAAAAAAAAGTCCAGTACCGATTCTATCATTTAATACAATTTTTTTGGAAACGATACAGGCTGAACCTTCAACACATCTGTTGTAGGTGTACTATAAAAATAAAAGCCAGAAATTTTGTCTTAGGGGGTTTCAAATTATTATACTACTATTTTCTATGTTTAGATCTATATGAGAAAAAACATTCAAATAATAGAACAAATAATTTTAAATATGATTTTCTTAAAAAACGTCACTTATTGACGGTGATTTGCGATCTTCTTTTTTATGTTTTATCCGATTGCCTCCAATTTTGATATATAATATCTATGAAGCAATACAAAATTTCAACCAGTACCGATTTTCGATATGTCTTCAAAGTTTGACAAAATAAATTTGCCAAAGAATGGAAACGCTGCACTTTCAAGAAATTCATAAAACCAAAATCATTCAATTTATAAAAAATGCTACTCCATACGACTAGATATTGAATCAAATAATGTGTGAGCAGAGTTACGGCCAAATTTGTTCAAATCTGGAAAAGTCTATTTGCATTGAAGTTTTCGGTATTTTCACAATAATATATATGGCAACCATATGATAAAAAACATTTTGTTTTATTTTCTTCAGCTAATTTAGACATGTTGAGATCAATGATAGTAGTGGTTAAAATTGTCTATTTTAAAGAATTTTAAATATCATACTCAGGATCCCCCCCCCCCCCTCCCTTTCATCATTTATACTGCTTAATACATACATGTATATAACCAGAGCCGTCTAACTGCAAGATATGGGATAAGTAACTATGTAGGATGGACATGATAGAAATTTTCATTTGAGGCAAAATTCAGTCATAAACTAGTCAGTTTCAGCTAAGCCGTCGAAAATATTGTATCAATAGTATCATGATAATTCAGCTGTCATCAGTGGAATTGTAAAAGAGGACAAATGACTTTTACCTCTCAAATGTTCTCGACTACATCTGAGTCTGAGGACTTCATGACATAAAACACTAATGAGAAGGGTACTGTCGATCAGATTTTGACTTTTTTGCTGGCTGTCATCTTATTGGTTAGGAGTGGTTGGGGGTGGGAGTGGTGGAGAGGAGAGAGGAGGGGAAAGAGAGGATGAGCTTTAAGTCTTCTTTCACTTTCATTTTCTTTTTCTTTTTGAGTCGACATCAAATTTTTTGCAATTCGTATGTCTTGTTTCTTAAATTAAAATTTCACAATCTCCTCTAATATGTACATGATAAAGAAATAATTATTGTTTTGACAATCATCACGCTCAAATTTTTATCATATTTCCGTAAGAAGAAGAAAAGCAAGAAAAGCAAATCCCCAGAGAGAAAAACTGTTTCTACTTCTCTCACCTGATGTGTGTATAAAGGGTCTTGCACAAGCTTTCCATATCTGTGAAACATTCGCGGATAAGTTTTGCCATCTCCTCCTGGTCTAACTGATTTCCATCTTTGACAAAAAGAATAAAACAGATTAAATACAACAAGTTGGGAAGGATGGGATAAGATAAGACAATTAACAAATTTCGTTCAAGTTGGGTTTTATAAACTCTCGACATTTTTTTTTTTTAAATGTTTGAGAGCGCACTTAAGTTGAAACATTTAGGGCATTTCTATTTCTCTTATCTAACATAATGAAAAATCACTAAACCTGCACAAATGTCATATCGTTATTATTAAAAATAAATAAACTTTTTTTCCTTTCCCTGTTGTATTTGTCCAAACTTAACTTATTTTGAAAGCCATCAAATTTTGTATTTTGTGTTTCCTTTACATGGCCTTTCTGTCTGTCTGTCTGTCTGTCTGTCTGTCTATCTCTCTCTCTGTCTGTGTTTTTCTCTCTCTCCCGCCCACCCTCACCCATCTTCCACCCCCTTTCTAGAAAGCAAGCTAGCATCACTTATAGTTTAAACATCTTCATGACAGATAGGTACGGTTCTCAATAACAACAAAACTGACAACTTTATCAAATCCCAATAAAAGATGTCAAATTTTAGATAACTTACTTTTTAGGGCAGATGTAAGAGAACTATAGAGAGCTTTGGCTTTTTCCTCCCTGAAGAAAAGCAAGAAGATAAGTACAGGTACAGAAGTCAATTCATTAAAAAAAAAAAAGATGAACACACAAAGGCAGCAATTTCATGCTTGACATAATAATACATGAAAATCATATGAAAAAGAAAGAGAAGCACTTAAAGGATTAAAGATTGACTCTGTTTACCAGATTGTGGAGACCTCAGACTGATTTGAGCGGAAAGAGCAAAATGAGACTGATATAAAAGCATGAAAGAAAATAAGCAGCACCCGCCATCGCCCTTCCAGGAAAAGGTGATAATTATCCCCTCCTGGACAGGACATTAGTCTGACGCAAGTATTTACTTCAAAGCTAGTGCTTGTACCCATTTGCACCTGGGTCGAGTGGAGAAAATGCATATCAAGTGTTTTTCCCACAAGGGACACAACTTTGGACATCGCTTTACTAGGTTTTGAACCATGGATCTCATGATCACAAGTCCGGCAGTCTAATCACTCGGTCAGTGATGCCACACATTGTATGAGAATGGATAGGAAAATTTTGAGAGAACTTTAATTCAAATACAAAGTCACAACTATGCATGTTGTTGTTGTGGTTGTTATTGTTTCAACTTCTTCTTTTTCTTATTTCTTCTTCTTTTTCTCCTTATTTCTCGTTCTGCTTCTTCTTCTTCTCCTTATTTCTCGTTCTCGTTCTCGTTCTCCTTCTTCATCATCTCCTCCTCCTCCTCCTCCTCCTCCTCCTCCTCCTCCTCCTCCTCCTCCTCCTCCTCCTCCTCCTCCTCCTCCTCCTCCTCCTCCTCCTCCTCCTCCTCCTCCTCCTTCTTCTTCTTCTTCTTATTATTATTATCATTAGTAGAGGTAGTAGTAGAAGAAGTGGTGGTGGTAGTGGTGGTGGTGGTGGTAGTAGTACTAGTAGTACTAGTAGTACTAGTAGTAGTAGTAGTAGTAGTAGTAGTAGTAATAGTAGTAGTAGTAGTAGTAGTAGCAGTCATAATAGAAGTAGTAATAGTAGTGTCGTCGTATCATTATTTTTATTATTATTATCATTATTATTATTAATAATATTATTATTATTATTATTATTATCATTAGTATTATTATCATCAGTACTATTAATATTATTGTTATTATTATTATTATCAATATGTCTATTCAAAAGAAATAAAAGTATAAAGAGACTCACCTTTCATCCAACAAAGTAGACGATTTTGATTTTCCAAACGGGTTCTTCTGCAGGTCATGAACTTTTGTCGATAACTCATCCATCCTTTTGTCTAACTCAAATAACTGTTTATTCTGCGAACAAAGATAAAACTAAATTTACAGTGTATTCAAAACGCTTTGTTATGTAGAAACTACTACTTTAATATCCACCATGGTTCACAATCAACATTCACTTTATTTCATTTCCTTACATTTCTGACACTTAACTTATATTTTAATGAAACGGCAAAAAAACCCACCTTAAAAACAACCCATATAATCACATAAAACTCAAAGAATATAAAAAAGTTTCATTTACTTCTCATTTATAAAAATAGCCACTCTATTAGTATTAATGTCAAAAACAAAGAGAAACAAAAACCCCAGAAACTTTACAACTAACTTTGAAGGGAAAATTTAGAGAAAATGTTTCTTTAATTCCTTCCATGCTGTAGGAATAAACTGATCTTCATAAAAACACATTTTCCTGCCATTTTCACTGAAACACTCTTACCTCAATTTCGTCCACATATTCGTGCCTCACATTCATTATACTACATTTGCATCTAATTTGTATTGGCATATTTGCTCCTAACTTGTATCAATATATTCTTACCTCTTTTTCCTTGATACATTCTTACCTATCCTTATCTCATTTTTAGCAATATATTTTTATCTCATTTTCATTGATAAAATCTCACTTCCTTTTCATTAATACATTCTTGCCTCATATCTATTAATATATTCTGACCTCAATTCCATTGGCATATTCTTTCCTCATTTTCATTGAGAAATATTCTTCCTTGGTTTTCATTGACACAGTCTACCCTGACGTTCATTAATATCCTCTTCTCTCTTTTTCACTCACTCCTGGCTCTATTCACGGACACATCCTTATGCTATTTTAATCAAGAATGTTTTTACCTTATTTTTAATGATACACTCTTTACTGATATTCCCTACAAGTTTACTTGTTTTTATTAATACATTCTTGGCTTATTTTGATTAATACAGATGTTCTTATTTCCCTTCCATTGATTTTTATCTCAATTTTGCTTTTTGTGATTTCTTTTTGTCTCAGTTTCAATTCGTGTTTACTCTCTGATTTTCATTGCTACTGCTACACTTTCCTGATTTTCATTGCTACACTCTTCCCTGATTTTCATTGCTACATTCTTCCCTGATTTCCATTGCTTACACTCTTCCTTGATTTTCATTGCTACATTCTTCCCTGATTTTCATTGCTACATTCTTCCCTGATTTTCATTGCTACATTCTTCCCTGATTTTCATTGCTTACACTACAGTCTTCCTTGATTTTCATTGCTTACACTCTTCCCTGATTTTCATTGCTTACACTCTTCCTTGATTTTCATTGCTTACACTCTTCCCTGATTTTCATTGCTTACACTCTTCCTTGATTTTCATTGCTTACACTCTTCCTTGATTTTCATTGCTTACACTCTTCCTGATTTTCATTGCTTACACTCTTCCCTGATTTTCATTGCTTACACTCTTCCTTGATTTTCATTGCTTACACTCTTCCTTGAATTTCATTGCTACACTCTTCCTTGATTTTCATTGCTACACTCTTCCCTGATTTTCATTGCTACACTCTTCCTTGATTTTCATTGCTACACTCTTCCTTGATTTTCATTGCTACACTCTTCCTTGATTTTCATTGATCTTCCTGATTTTCATTGCTACACTCTTCCCTGATTTTCATTGCTACACTCTTCCTGATTTTCATGCTACACTCTTCCTTGATTTTCATTGCTACACTCTTCCTTGATTTTCATTGCTACACTCTTCCTTGATTTTCATTGCTACACTCTTCCCTGATTTTCATTGCTACACTCTTCCCTGATTTTCATTGCTACACTCTTCCCTGATTTTCATTGCTAATGCTACACTCTGCCTTGATTTTCATTGCTACACTCTTCCCTGATTTTCATTGCTACACTGAGATATGATAACTGAACTCACCGATGACATCATAGCTTCCACTTGTTTACCATTTTCCAACCATCTGTCATAAATCTGGATACTTTTAGCACGATCATTTTCGCTGAAATCTGGGTATGAAGAGAGCAGTAAATTATATTCACTTTTGCTTATTGGTCCATATCCACCATAAGAGATGATCTAAGGCATTGGAAAAGGACTTTCAAATTCAATTTGGATTATTGCCTTTCAAACTATTACAATACTTTTAGCGCACACAACAAAACCAAAAGTACAAACAGCCTCTGTCATTTCTAACCTTTTTAGCACACACAACAAAACCAAAAGTCCAAACAGCCTCTGTCATTTCTAACCTTTTTAGTGCACACAACAAAACCAAAAGTACAAACAGCCTCTGTCATTTCTAACCTTTTTAGTGCACACAACAAAACCAAAAGTACAAACAGCCTCTGTCATTTCTTCCCTTTTTAGCCCACACAACAAAACCAAAAGTACAAACAGCCTCTGTCATTTCTAAAGCAGCAAACAGCCTCTGTCATTTCTAACCTTTTTAGTACAAACAGCCTCTGTCATTTCACAACAAAAAAACCAAAAGTACAAACAGCCTCTGTCATTTCTAACCTTTTAGCGCACACAACAAAACCAAAAGTACAAACAGCCTCTGTCATTTCTAACCTTTTTAGCGCACACAACAAAACCAAAAGTACAAACAGCCTCTGTCATTTCTAACCTTTTTAGCGCACACAACAAAACCAAAAGTACAAACAGCCTCTGTCATTTCTAACCTTTTTTCTAGCCTTTTAGCACACAACAAAACCAAAAGTCACACAACAAAACCAAAAGTCCAAACAGCCTCTGTCATTTCTAACCTTTTTAGCACACAACAAAACCAAAAGTACAAACAGCCTCTGTCATTTCTTCCCTTTTTAGCCCACACAACAAAACCAAAAGTATAAACAGCCTCTGTCATTTCTAACCTTTTTAGCGCACAAACAAAACCAAAAGTACAAACAGCCTCTGTCATTTCTAACCTTTTTTCTAACCTTTTTAGCGCACACAACAAAACCAAAAGTACAAACAGCCTCTGTCATTTCTAACCTTTTTAGCGCACACAACAAAACCAAAAGTACAAACAGCCTCTGTCATTTCTAACCTTTTTAGCGCACACAACAAAACCAAAAGTACAAACAGCCTCTGTCATTTCTAACCTTTTAGCGCACACAACAAAACCAAAAGTACAAACAGCCTCTGTCATTTCTAACCTTTTTAGCGCACACAACAAAACCAAAAGTACAAACAGCCTCTGTCATTTCTAACCTTTTTAGCGCACACAACAAAACCAAAAGTACAAACAGCCTCTGTCATTTCTAACCTTTTAGCGCACACAACAAAACCAAAAGTACAAACAGCCTCTGTCATTTCTAACCTTTTTAGCGCACACAAACAGCCTCTGTCATTTCTAACCTTTTTAGCGCACAACAAAACCAAAAGTACAAACAGCCTCTGTCATTTCTAACCTTTTTAGTGCACACAACAAAACCAAAAGTACAAACAGCCTCTGTCATTTCTAACCTTTTTAGTGCACACAACAAAACCAAAAGTACAAACAGCCTCTGTCATTTCTAACATATCTCCATTTCAATAATAAAAGTGCCATATCCAGCTGGTCTAGGATCCAGCAATGTTTTTTGGCTCTAATTCCTTCAACTTACTTCAAGCCTACTCCAAAATTGAAATAAATATGCTTGAAATTCCTTCAAGGTTCTTAGAAATGGAGCGTATCTCAGTTTTTGTGGCTTGAAACTTGAAGCGAAACCAGTGATAATACCCCCCCCCACTTCAACACTAAATAATGACTATCGCGGAATTTCCATTTTCAAACTTTTCTCACTTATTGACGCTCACATGTAAAGAAAATGGATATTCCAAAGCTGTCTGAGGGACAAAAATAAAAAAATTCTCAAGTCTAAATAAAACTGGGTGGTCAGGTCTAAGAATTGCAAACCAATTTTTGTACAGCGCCCTCAACTGTTACTCGCCTGGTTGCAAGTTTTGCTCATAAAAATCACAGCAAGGAAGAGTAGAAAGAGAATAACATCTGACGAAGAAGATCATCAGACTCTTCAAGAATTCATGGACAATCCATTTCAAAGTAGCCGGTTGGTTGCAGGCAACCATCATGTGAAGCAACAAACTGTAAGAAACCGTTTAAAGAATGAGAACTTAAAGTGTAGGAAACCTTTCCTTGATTATAAGCTAACTGTTGATGATCGACGTTTGCATTTGGAATGGGCACATGCCCATCATGCTGGACCCAACAGGTGTGAAACACTGCGCTATTCAGTGACGGGATCCACTTTACAATAACAGGACCTGATGGGTGTATTCACATAACATGGAGATAGGATAAAACCAGATTTGAAGGTACATGTAACAATGTTATGGAAGTCTTGGCTTTAGCTTTAGGTGATGGTGGTGAAGGGATAATTTTGGGGTGGGGTCAGTGCTCATTTCAGGACTGAACGTGATCATTCGAGGAATTATGAATGCCTCACAGTATCGATAGGAAATCCTTGCCCCTCATATCATTCCAGCAATCAACAACAGACTAAGGGTATTCCAACATGACAATGCCTGACATCATGTCATGAGAAACTGCAAAGAATACGTTCAGAAGCAGAACATGCAAGTCTTGCCTTGGCCTACACGGTCACCGGATCTGGGCAGGCAAGATATCTACAGAACTGTGATGAGTTTGGTCACTTTCTGGTAGAGGAATGTTCCAGCATTCCACACAATACAGAGGAAATTCATCAGGTCTATGATGAGTGAAGAAAGGATCGAACATGTCAATTGTCATACATGCAAGAGGGGTCACACCAGATATTGAGTGTTTTGTCCCATAGAGACAAGCAGTTGTTCTGCAAATCACTGTTTTCATGCATAATCTTTCTTTGTAATGAATAGAAATAAAAACGTTATTGAAATAAAAATGAGATCTTTCTATAGTCCATTCAAAAGTAAATGCTTCCATGCATTGAATTTTGATTTCTTTACGTTCTTCATTACAATTACATGTTCGAGTTTGGTTACAGATTTACGATTCTGGTTAAAAGTTCTTTCTTTCTTTTTTTATCAGTTCCCATTCTACCTTTCGGTGTATGGGTTCAGATGCCCGAGATGATCTTTTCCAGGATGCCCTGTCCTGGCATTTTCTGTTTCCTTCCAAAAAAGTTAAATTTCTATGCTTCAATGCCTCTTTTATATCTTCTTTCCACTTTTTCTCCGAGGTCTGCCTTTTGGTCTTTTACCTTGGGCTTTAGCACTGTATACTGATTTAGCTATTCTATTGTCATTCTGTTTACATGCCCAAACCATCTCAATTGACTTGTTTCTATCTTAGTTTTTATGCCATCTGCTTTGGTTTGATCTCTTATTGTTGTGTTTCTAATTTTGTCTCGTTTAGTTTTCCCTACTACTGTACCACTCTTCTTAGATATTTTAGCTGCCTGTACTCTACTGTATTCTCTACTGTCTAAAGTCCAAGTTTCGCTGCCATAGAGGAGAGAAGAACAATAAACTGTGTTGTATACTGCCATTTTGGTTTTTGTTGACAATTCTTGCTTACCGACAAATGCCTTTCCTAGATGGTTGTATATTGCACTTGCCTTTTGATTCTCTGGCTGATTTCTTCTCTTAGTTTTTTCCTCTGAGTTAATCATTACTTCTAGCTAATTGTAGCCTTGAACTTGTTCTAAACACTCCTTGCCCAATTTAAGATTTTGTGTTTTAGCTTCCCTAGTTACTAGCATTGTTTTGGTTTTCTTTGCATTTACTCTCATTCCTCTTTTATTTAGTTCATTGTTCATAATGTTGATATTCGACTGAAGGTCACTTTCTGATTTTCCAAACAGAACTAAATCATCGGCAAATGAAAGCATTGATACATTTACTGGTTTGAGCTTCCACATACCTACATTCATTTTCTTCATTTTTGAGGATGCCTTTGCGACTGAATCCATAAATGTGATAAACAAAAAGGACTTAGGATACAACCCTGTCTTACTCCTATATCTACATAAAATTCTTCTGATACATTTCCAGCTACTCTCACTGCACATGTTGGTTTAAGTTTAATGTAAAAAAAAATTTAATGGCTTCTATTAAATTTTGCTCTACATTGTGTTAGTTTAAGGAATGCCATAGTTCGTCCTTCCTCACAGTGTCAAATGCCTTTTCTAAGTCAATAAAACATAGGTGCAAGTCAATGTTTCTCTCAAGGAATTTTTCTATTATTTGTCTAATTGTAAATATGTGGTCTTGTACACTTCTTCCTGGTCTAAATCCACTCTGATGCTCTTCAATCTGATCCTCTACTCTTTTTCTTAGTCTCATTTCCAGTATCCTGGCATATACTTTTCCTGGAACACTAAGTAGTGATATCCCTCTATAGTTTGAGCATTCCATAGTTGATCCTTTCTTATGTATTAGTACTACCGTTCGCTTTTTCCAGCTGTCTGGCACCTGTTTGGACTTCCATGCTTGTCGACATATTGCATGAGGTAGTTTGTCTAAGTCTGCCTCTCTCCCTTGGTTTTTAATCATTTCTGGATAAACTTGATCTGCTCCTGGGGCTTTTCCTAATTTCACTTTTCTTATAGCTGTTTGGATTTCTTCCATTGAGATATCTACGTCTTCAGCTGTCTTCTCTAGATTACTTGATACTCTTACTAATTGATCTTTACTCCTTGTTTCATACATTCTGGAGGGATTATGTAACTGGTGAAAATGCTTTCTCCATGTTTCCATGATTTCACTGTCTTCTTTCATTATTTCTCCTTTGAAATTCTTAATTTGTCATATTGGGCATGCTTTAGTCTTTCTCAAGCTCTTCACTGCCCCCAGAACAGCTTTTGATTTCCTTGATAACTTTCTTGGAGCTGCTAACTATTATGTAGTCTATCATTGACTTTTCACACCTGCCTTCATTTATTCTTGTAGTTGTATATTTGTGGATATCTTTATGAGGAAAAAAGGTGTTGGCTATTTTCATGTTATTCTTTAGGCAAAAATGTATGAGTCTCTCTCCATTTGGAGAAGTTGTTGTCTCTCCTTCATTACCTATTACTCCTCCTGACGTTTCTACATTGTTGCCTACTCTTGCGTTTAAATCTCCTAAAAGCATTAGTTCCTGTTTGGATTTAAGATTCTCTGCAGCTATTTGTAAATCATTTTTGAAGATATCTTTTTCTTCTGTAGTTGTGCTTCGTTTGGTCCATAAGCTATTAATAATTTAATTTCTCGTCCTTTTGGTCTAATATTTACCTCTAATAGCCGTGGGCTTACAAATTTCCAACTTTCTAGTAGCTTTTCATGACTTTTATGCACTAGGAGGCCTACTCCTGCTCTAGCTCTTGACATCCACTCTTGAGAAGATTAAAACATGATTCGTCCTACATTTTCTATTCCTTGTCCTTTTTCTTTGCTTCTGTAATGGCCAAAATATCTACTTTGAATTTTTCCATTTCTTCAACTAATTCTAACTCTTTTCCATTTATTGCCCTTACGTTCCATGTTCCAAAAATCACAGTCCGTGTTTGTTTCCAAGTTCGTTTTCCAAAGATCAAGCCGGTTATATTTCTTTTACTTCTCTAAATTAGGTTGTTTTGGATAAGCAAGGGATTAGCCAACTGTACCCTAGGTAGATGGTGGGGCTGCCACTATGAGGCCCCCTACCAGACCTTATTATTTTCTGTCAGGGTTAACTCCCTTAGCCTTTTGTCATTCAAGACCAGCATGCAAGGCAGCAGGTTGTTATTTTCTGTCAGGGCTAACTCCCTTAGCCTTTGGTCATTCAAGACCCGCCTGCAAGGCAGCAGGAGACTCGTGGAGGGCGGGATCATCTACTCCCCGTACGGGGGCTTACCTGTCCACTGCCCGGCTGGTTAAAAGTAAAAGTTTGAAAATGAAAATTTCCAACCCATGCCCACAATATTTAGTCCCATTCTCCTGAAATTCATTGAAATTTCAGAGATACACGCTTTTATACTTTGTCATAATAAATGTACAAAATTTCAGCACTCCACAAGCAACGGTCGTTCCACAATCATCACCTGAACCGAGTGTTGTGTTAATTTTTTGTTTTGTTACGTATAGTATAAAGATATTTTGAAAATTTGCCAAAGACAATCTATAATAGTAGGTGACCTTATTTTGCCCTGTGGAATTCTCCTGTTACTCTTGTACAAATCAAATCAAAAGAAATACACAAGATTGTATGATTTACTGGTAAATATTCAACACATAAATTGCCAATAACAAAAGGACTGTGTACATAGGAACACAGACTAAAACACAAACTGAACACACCTGTTATCCTGTTTGGTTTTACGTTCTTTTTCATTGAATATTTGATAGTATAAACAACGTTCAAAGCTGTTTTTAAAGATTATTTTTATTTTTTATTTGAATACTTCGTTTTATATCAGAGCTGCTGAACCCATGAATAGAAAAAGTGGGAGATTGCTTGGGGAAAAAGTATGCAATATGAAAATGCTAACAAAACACTTAATGTAGACAGGAAAGGCAGAAGAAACTTAACACCTGTTGCACGGCAACCGGCTATTTCCGTCTTTTCCATACAAACCGTGAAGCGCGAAGGCCGGATATTTCCGTGTGAATGGGAGATGCCCTCAAAATGTATCTATTTTCATTATATTTCCACTCATTGACGCAAATAATCCAGACGGTGGACAGGTAAGCACCTGTACGGGGAATAGATGATCCCACCCTCCACGAGTCTTCTGCTGCCTTGGAGGCGGGTCTTGGCTGACCAACTGCTAAAAGAGTTAGCCCTAACCACAGCATCGAATTCCTGTAGCAAATCGTCTCTCTTAGGTGTGGCCGGCAAAACTCATTAATTACCCATGTGCGCTCACATATACAAAATCACACTATTTTATCTCGCTATAACAGCGCTTCTCTCATACCGATTGTCTCAGTCTTTGTTTCTACCATAATATCAACATCTTGTCTGTTCTCTGTGAAAGTATCATTTCTCTTGGATTTGTAACTTTTCTGGAAAAAAAGCATTTTTAATATGTATGTATATTTCTCGTTTTTTTTGCTTCGGCAATTATATTTTATCTAATTGCTAAAAAACTATGCGAACGTAGTTAAGTTAACGAAAATGAATTTATTTCAAAGATCGGTTACTGCACTTCACTCTGTAGAAAAAATTAATTTGCGGTCACAAACCATTACAAAGTTATAACGTTCTTCCTCCACCCACTCCCTTTTTGCCTAAGTTAAGTACGTATGTAACGTGTTATCCTTGACCGTAAATCATTTTTAACCAATTTTCCTTTATCCAATCGATTTTTACTGACCTCTCTTATTTTTTCAAATAAATCTAGTATGGATCCCACCCTAGAGAATCGTCATTTTGCCTTCAGTGAATTGTGCCGTATATGTGGAAAGAAAAACTTAACACATAAAGAAAAACAGGCAAAGAGAAAGCCACAGATGTGTGACAAAATGTGAGACAGCAGCACATTCCATGGACAACAAAATTACATGTCAGACAGGCACTCATCTCACAGAGCTCGGGCAGGTATTAAAATAATATGGCAGTTGTTGGAAACAAGCACACGAAACACAAACACAGCTTGACCTCTACCAGACTTGCCTTCTTTTTAGTGACAATGACATTGATAAAGCCACATACACTCCAGAAGTACGGGACACTGAGCATACATCATCACAAATAACACATGTAAAACTCACTCACACATAGATCAGGTCCCATTGCATCATCTTTAGATAAAGTTCTTACCAAACACAGAATCACACCACATGCATACCACAGTCAATCTTTTATTGGCAACCACTGTCATAAATACTTACAAGAAAAGGTTTATACAGACCTTACTCAAACAATCATCACCCAGACAATGGCATACACATATTGCTCAATAGTTATTGATGAAACACACGATAGCGTTAGTTTTCAACAATATCAACAAAGCATTTGGTAAAGCCCACAAAGCAATCTCAAACACAAAGACAATCAATGAAAATTCAATTAATGACATTCAACAGGATATAGACACATACATGAGCATGTATAGACAAAGCTTTCCAAACAAAACAATCACAAAACAGCACATTTTAGAGCACCATTGCACCCCACATATACGACAGTACAAATTTGGGCTTGAGTTGGGTGAACAGGGAACGGAAAGCTGTCATCAGTCAAGTGCAAGGATAGAGAGACAAGCACGAGGCATTATCAACTCACAAATGAGAATGCAGTACATATGAATGCACAAATATTAGAAAACAGCCCCTGGTGCATGCCCGCAGACTGACCTGCAAGTAACAGTAAATGTACATAGTGATGATACACATCCGGGCAGTCGACAGGTAAGCACATGTACGGGGAGTAGATGATCCCACCCTCCACGAGTCTCCTGCTGCCTTGCAGGCAGGTCTTGGCTGATCAAAGGCTAAGGGAGTTAACCCTGAAAGAAAACATCCTGCTGCCTTGCAGGCCAGTCTTGACTGACCAAAGGCTAAGGGAGTTAACCCTGACAAAAATAACAACCTGCTGCCTTGCAGGCTGGTCTTGAATGACTAAAGGCGAAGGGAGTTAACCCTGACAGAAAATAACAAGGCCCGGTAGAGGGCCTCAAGGTGACAGCCCCACCATCTACCTAGGGTACAGTGGGCTAATCCAGTGCTTATCAAAAACAACCTGATTCAAAGTAATATATACAACGATATACCCGGCTTGAACTTTCGAAGACGACTCTAGAAAAGAACACGGACTGATTTTTGGAACATGGAATGTTAGGGCAATTAATGGAAAGGAGTTAAAATTAGCTGAAGAAATGGAAAAATTCAAAGTAGATATTTTGGCTATTACAGAAACAAAGAAAAAAGGGACAAGGAATAGAAAATGTAGGACCAAATCATACTTTAATCTTCTCAGGAGTAGATGTCAAAGATAGAGCTTGAGCAGGAGTAGGCTTCCTAATGCATAAAAGGCAAGAAATGCTACTACTAGAAAGTTGGAAATTTGTAAGCCCACGGCTATTAGAGGTAAATATTAAGCCAAAATGAAGAGAAATTAAATTATTAATAGCTTATGGACCAACCGAAGATGCCACCAAAGAAGAAAAAATATCTTCGAAAATGATTTACAAATAGCTGCAGAGAATCTCAAACCCAAACAGGAATTGATGGTTTTAGGAGATATAAACAACGCTAGAGTAGGCAACAATGTAGAAACATCAGGAGGAGTAATAGGTAAAGAAGGAGAGACAACAACTTCTCCAAATGGAGAAAAACTAATAGATTTTTGCCTAAAGAATAACATGAAAATAGCTAACACATTTTTTCTTCATAAATATATCCACAAATATACAAGAGTAAATGAAGACAGATGTGAAAAATCAATCACAGACTACATAACAGTTAGCAGCTCCCTTTTTACAGTACAATGGATGCTAGAGTAAGCAGAGGAGCTGAAATATTTAGTGATCATCACCTAGTGATAGCCAAAATGAGATTACCGACTGACGAAACAAACAGAAAAGGAAAGAGAAGAAAGCTACTTAACTTACAATAGAAAAACTAAACAAACCAATAGTAAAACAGATATACCAATATAGGATAAAATGATCTATCAGTGAAAGGCATATGGATCTGAAGGAAAGCACAATAGAAGAAAAGAGGCAAATATATAAAGAAACACTCCTCAGTTGTACCAAAGAGGTCTGTGGTAGGAAACAAATTAAAGGAGATGGGAAAAGGACAGCATGATGGAATGAGAATGTCAAAACTAAGATCAAAGAAAAGAAAGATACCTGGAATAAATACTTGCAAACAAAGAGACCAGAGGATAGGATAGATTACGTGAGTAAAAGAACTATCGCCAAAGAGGAAGTTAGGAAAGCAAAACAGGAACAGTGGGAAGAGTTTGGACAAAGATTTAAAGAACGCTATCAAGGAAATCAAAAGCTGTTCTGGGGAGCAATAAAGAGCTTGAGAAAGACCAAAGCATGCCCAATACGACAAATTAAGAACGCCAAAGGAGAAATAATGAAAGGAGACAGCGAAATCATGGAAACATGGAGAAAGTATTTTCAACAATTACATAATCCCTCCAGAATGTATGAAACAAGGAGTACAGATCAAAAATTAAGAGTAACAAGTAATCGAGATGAGACAGCTGAAGATATAGATATCTCAATGGAAGAACTTCAAACAGCTATAAGAAAAATTGAAATTAGGAAAAGCCCCAGGAGCAGATCAAGTTTATCCAGAAATGATTAAAAACCAAGGGAGAGAGGCAGACAAACTACTACATGCAATATGTCAACAAGCATGGAAGTCCAAACAGGTGCCAGATGACTGGAAAAAGGGAACGGTAGTACCAATACACAAGAAAGGATCAACTATGGAATGCTCAAACTATAGAGGAATATCACTACTTAGCGTTCCAGGAAAAGTGTACGCCAAGATTCTGGAAATGAGACTGAGGAAAAGAGTAGAGGATCAGATTGAAGAGCATCAGAGTGGATTTAGACCAGGAAGAAGTGTACAAGATCACATATTTACAATTAGACAAATAATAGAAAAATTCCTTGAGAGAAACATTGACTTGCACCTATGTTTTATTGACTTAGAAAAGGCATTTGACACTGGGAGGAGGGATGAACTATGGCATTCCTTAAAAGAACACAATGTAGAGCAAAATTTAATAGAAGCCATTAAAATTTTTTACAGTAAACCAACATGTGCAGTGAGAGTAGCTGGAAACATATCTGCAGAATTTGATGTAGATATAGGAGTAAGACAGGATTGTGTCCTAAGTTCTCTTTTTTTATCACATTTATGGATTCAGTCGCAATGGCATCCTCAAACATGAAGAAAATGAATGTAGGTATGTGGAAGCTCAAACCAGTAAATGTATCAATGCTTTCATTTGTCGATGATTTAGTTCTGTTTGGAAAATCAGAAAGTGACCTTCAGTCGAATATCAACATTAACAATGAACTAAATAAAAGAGGAATGAGAGTAAATGCAAAGAAAACCAAAACAATGCTAGTAACTAGGGAAGCTAAAACACAAAATCTTTAATTGGACAGGGAGAATTTAGAACAAGTTCAAAGCTACAATTACCTAGGAGTAATGATTAACTCAGAGGGAAAACTAAGAGAAGAAATCAGCCAGAGAATCAAAAGGCAAGTGCAATATACCCATCTAGGAAAGGCATTTATAGGTCAACAAAAACCAAAATGGCAGTATACAACACAGTTTATTGTCCTACTCTCTTCTATGGCAGCAACGAAACCTGGACCTTAGACAGTAGAGAACACAGTAGATTACAGGCAGCTGACATGAATTATCTAAGAAGAGTAGTAGGGAAAACTAAAAGACATAAAATCAGAAACATAACTATAAGAGATTAAACCAAAGCAGATAGCATAAAAACTAATATCGAAATAAATCAATTGAGATGGTGTGGGCATGTAAACAGAATGAATGACAACAGAATAGCTAAATCAGTATACAGTGCTAAAGTCCAAGATAAAAGGTCAAAAAGCAGACCTCAGAGAAAGCGGGAAGAAAGTATAAAAGAGGCATTAATGCATAGATATTTAACTTTTTTGGAAGGAAACAGAAAGTGCCAGGACAGGGCATCCTGGAGAAAGATCCTCTCGGACATATGAACCCATACACCGAAAGGTAGAATGGGAGTTGATAAAAAAAGAAAGAAAGACTCAAATAATGCTTAAAACTAGCTTTCTGATTGGTCAGCCAATCATATTAGAAAAAACTGATGCTTGCTTCGTGGATTAATGAATCTTGGTAGAGTCCACGTAGATAGGAGGTGTTAGGTTTCAAGGTGTGACAGAGAACGAAAGGATTTTATAGAAATGAATTGTCTTGACAACCCTTTTGCACACAAAAATTGTATCTCCTGTAAATAGCGGTGGGTTTGGGGTGTGTTATTGATGCTAGAAAGAGACAATGTGTTAGAATTTAGACACGACTGTAAAAGAAGCATTGTAGTAGCTACTCTTAGGCAAATTGACCACAGCTGCCAATCGTATTTTGTTCTTTCTTTATCATGGCTTAAGGGCAGCTCTTCCAAACTGAACAGTATTACTTGGTTTTATCAGAATATATACAGGTTTTACATTTAAATATCACAAATTATAAAGTTACATGGATATTTAATCCATAACACAGCACAAAAACACGAACCAGCCATAAGGCCCAGATAACAATACATCCCTTAATCCTCAAAGTAAGAAGAAAAGAAAAACCCAAAGCTAATACTTGTAATACCTACTGTTCAACTTCTGCTTCAGATATTTAAGGTCCACTTCAAGACTGGAAAGAACAAGTTGAAAACAGGTTTATTGTTTTTATAAACCAAATAAGAAATTTCGACATTAGATTCTATCATGTTAAGGGGGCGTCCGGGTGAGCTGTAACAGCGTTTAGTTGAGTCTTGGGCTCATAATACCCATTTTCCAAATCCACTCTAGAATGCTACTTCAATATCTTTAGAATCGAGTACATCAGTTGATTCTTTTATATAAAGCCTGAAAAGGTACTAATTCTATGGCCAATTTTAATATGGCTGTATCATTCTGAAGAAAGTTGAATTTTCAAACCCGTTTTTCTCAAAAGATGTGATTTCTAGCATACAACGTTTTTAAAATCTTAAAATCTCAGAAAGCATTCATGCCAGAGTGTTGAAATTTGGTACACAGCTAGACTAGTATTTGTTATTGGGAACTAGAGATTTTCACTGGTTCATTTTGATTTTCATATCTTTTGTACACCTTTAAAATCAAAATATTACAAAATTTATCAATAGTTATTTTTTAATAAAATACTGATTTTTTAAGCACATTTAAAAACAGCTGAGATAAATTAAATATGTCTTACTCCTTATTTAAGGGTTTAAAGAATATGTCTGAAAAAGAATTTCATTGTTAGCCCATATACTTTTTGAGATTTTAAGATTTTAAATTCGGCATCAAAATTCAACATGGCCGCCGTTTCCCAAAAAAAATTTACATTTACATAGTAACTTAGATGCAAGCAACACATTGGCAGGAAAAAATTAGCCAAAAATGCATTAGGGAAAAAAGTGAAAATTCAGTAGGACGCCCCCTTAATTACTCTTTCTAAAGGAGCAGTTGTCTGCGACAAATCTTATACCATAGTCGACCTTGATTTGAATAATGAAATGTAGAGAAATTAATATGAAAGGATTGTACGTATTAGCTGTAAAGAAGTATTTTTACCTTCTCTGGAAATGCTCCTTACAGGCAGACAGCTTGTTCATTTCTTTTCCCATCAGAACTTTTTGTTTATTATTCTTATCATTAAATTGCAGGATGCATAACCTTGGGATGGAAAAAAAATCTTTTGAACATAACTCATTGCTTAGTGATAACATTATAGCTAAGTAGGGTACAAAACTGCATTCATGAATGAATTTAAAAAGAAGAATAAAATATAAACATATAAATAAAAGCGAATAGATAAATAAACAAACAACTACTAGCTAAATAAAAAATCAAATGAATACAAAATCCACATTGGTCACTCCATGCAGCCTGAGACCACAATTATAGAAAAAGGGCTACACTCACAGATCAAATTAGATCAAACCAAACCATGGGAAGTTGAGGGGCCTGCCAGGGGAGTCATGAAACTGAATATGGCTGGAATTTTGATTATAGTGAATATAATTGATAGTCTATCTTTCTAAATCTCTTTTGATTAGTATGTTATGTTTTTGTACTGAAAATATCCCTTATGATGTCATTGTTCCTGTATTGTTTAAAAGTTTGTTGGGTTTTTTTGTTTTTTTTAAAGTGACATGTCGTCAACTGTTAGCACTTTCAAATCATCTGTCCAGAATGCAAAATTCAAAGACACACTGTTACATAACTAGATAACAAACAACTCCTGAAAGTTTGGTACATGTATTCCAATATAAAGCAGGGAGAAAAAAAAAAATATTTAAGAAGCCCAAAAAGGTCTAGCATTCCAGGGTTTTGCTTTTCCTTAAGGGAGGGAGGGAGGGAGAGGGGGTGCGATGTGGGTCCTCAACAAGCCATTATTGCCCAAAATGGGACAAATCTAGTTCATATTGAACGGAGCAGTTCATCCCATTCCCTTCACAATCATGCAAAAGAGAAGCTCAGCATCGATTCTTTGAATTTACACAATTTTTTTCAGGAACTACACAGCCCAAACATTCAACACATCTGTTGTATGTACAATAAAAGACAATATTTTGTCTTGTATGCTGCAAGTTGGTACTCATTTTAATCATCACCATGTACCCTATCCAAAACATCTACTTTCGACGAATTGTCCCGAATGTTACCTTAGATCGGCTAGAAATTATGTGACAAATTTCGTGGACCTGTTATCAAAAAAGTTCCCTCAGACATGAGTATAAGGACATCGGGAAGTTGAAATAGCGTTGACAAGAAGTGAGCGTCTCATGGTGTTATAACGCTTCAAAGCGTTTAAGAAAAAAAACATTCAAATAACAGAAAAAATATTTTCAAATACGATTTTCTCACAATGTTAATTTTTGACAATGATTTATCAACTTCTATTCTATTTATCGTCCGGTTGCCTCCAAATTACGTATGTAGCATCAATACTCAAATACAAAAAAAAACCTGTCAGAGAGAATTTTCGATATCGTTTCCATTTCATGTGTAACATTTTTTTGGTGATTAAATTTGCCAAATTATGGAAATGTTGCTTGATAAGTTTTTTAAAAATTCATAAAATCAAAACCATGACATCCATCAAAAGTCTGCTCTGACAAATTTTAGATATTGGACCAAATAATGTATGTGCTGAGTTACCATCAAACCTGATGAAAACTTAAAAAGCCATGATCAGTTGAAATTGACCATATTTTGGTGGTGAACATCCAAGACGGCAGCATTTTCATGGCAACCATATTATAAACACATTTCCCCTCCCTATTTTTCCAGCTAACTTTGACATACTGAGTTCAATGATAGTGGTTAAAATTTTCTATTTTAAGGACTGCAAAAAATCATGTTCAACCAACACTAAAAGACTTAACAGTTGACAATCTGTATTTAACTATCTCAATGCTTCTGTCAACACTATCTTTGCCATTTGTTGTAAATGTTAGTTTCAGATACCCTCATAAGACATTTCATTGAAATGTTTATCATTAGTAGCCTTAGATTTTCTAAAAAGCTGATGAACACTCCTAATAATTAGTATACCCTCTTAATATGTATAACTTGGTCGTGTCCCAAACGATGTTTATTGAGAAAGTTCCATTGTAAGTTGGTCGTGTCTGTCGTGTCGTCGTGTCCCAGAGGACGTTCATTGAGAAAGTTCCACAGTACTAATTCCCAAGTATTGAAGAATGAGACTCAGATTTTTCTTTCTTTCTTTCTTTATCAGTTCCCATTCTAACTTTCGGTGTTGGGTTTAAATGCCCAAAAATAATCTTTCTCCACGCTACCCTGTCCTGAAATTTTCTGTTTCTTCTTTCTTTCTTTATCAGTCCCCATTCTACCTTCTGGTGTATGGGTTTAGATGTCTGAAATGATCTTTCTTCAGGCTATGCTGTTCTGACATTTTGTGCTTTCTTCTGTAAAGGTTACATTTTTTTGCATCAGCGCCTTCCCACTTTCTCAGAGGTCTGCCTTTCGGTCTCTTATCTTGGGTTTTAGCGCTATATACTGACTTAGCTATTCTCTTGTCATTCATTCTATTTACATGCCCAAACCATCTCAGTTGATTTATTTCTATCTTCATTTTTATGCAATCTACTTTGGTTTATTCC
Source organism: Doris montereyensis (assembly GCA_037039925.1). Taxonomy (NCBI): domain Eukaryota; kingdom Metazoa; phylum Mollusca; class Gastropoda; order Nudibranchia; family Dorididae; genus Doris; species Doris montereyensis. The sequence continues at coordinate 117,764 of JAXRKP010000138.1, read as the reverse complement.
TATACTGTTGTGTTTCTGATGTTGTGTCTTTTAGTTTTCCTTACTACTCTTCAAAGATATTTCATTTCAGCCGTTTCTTCCATTATCGCAAATTGCATCATTTGTATACTTTTTTCCTCTTTTCACCAAATATAAAATTCTGCAGAAAGCAGAAAAGAATTTATAAAAGTATTGTTACACACAGTGATTATAATGTGATGTTCAGTACAATCAAATTTCACACATCAAAAGATGATAAGTACAAACGTACAAAGCTGCTCGCTGGCTAAGCATCAGCTGTTTAAAATCTCTTTTCTGCTCACAACACCACAAAACCGCCCTTGCCCACACTTTCTTTTGCTCCTGGAAAACACAGAAAAAAGACGGTCTGGTATCAATTCTCACATCTTTTAGAATTCTTTCTTTAAGAATAAAAGTTTGGTCAAGGCATTTACAACCAATACTGCCAGAAGGCATTGCGGTTTCTATAGTGTGAAGAGGAACACATGATAATACACTACCTCCTGGACAACTCACTTTATCTATTACATCCCATCCATAAATATCAAACGAGATCAATTATAGAATTTAAAATGAAAAAAATAGCAAAACAAAATGGTTTAACAGTGCGTATATAATCCAGGTAGAACAACAGAGAAAAGAAGCTATTGTAAATATACACAAAAATCACTGTCATTTGAATGTCTGTGTGTCTCTGACTCTGAGCATAATATCAATTTTTTTTATTCTAATCATACCTTGCCAAGACAAACCTTTGGTATTAAACAAATATCTCTTTCTCTTAAGATAGTCTGTACAGGGGCAGGAGGTGTTCTCCTTTTGATCATGCTTTCTTTTACAGTTGCTTGAGAGAACAAGAAGACGAAGATATCATCTAAAAACTGAGAAAAGAAAAGTGTTTCCATCTTTAGCCTTTCGCTATATATTGAACATTGAGGACAACATCCACTATGGTCTATTCATTAAAAGAAAGCCCATTCTACCATCCTGAGAAAAAAACAATTTAAGATTATGACAATTCATCATTGTAAAAGGAGTGTAAAGTTGAATGTCTAAATATCTAGCAAATGTCACGAATAGTATCATTTATTAAATATTTTATGTATGAAAAGTGACATACACACAAGCTTATAATATTATATCTGTCAGGTGTCAAAATCTAATGGTGTCACAGGTTATAAACAGTGCATAATCTTATGCTTGAAATATGGCATGTTTATCTGAGATTGCATAAATAATGTAAGTTCTGATTTCTGTCATGGTTTGTCTTAGTTTTCTCTTCTGTTGAGCATTAAATGTAGAGTAAATCCTCAACTCTGTCATGCCATAAACATAATCATTCAAAAATATTCCATGGACTAACCCTTGAAAGTACCTATCATTGGCATTACATTCCTGAATACATTTAGGTTTCATAGGCTACAAATTTCAATCAAAATGAATATCTAAAAAAAATATATATTCTTCAATTCAAGGCAAACTGTTCACTTGTTCAACATGCTGTAAGTCACCAAAGGATATAGAAGCAAGAGAAAGTACATGATATAGAAAGTAAAAGTCTTGAAAATTCACCGTATCAATGCATCCAAAGAAAGCCGGTTGCGAAGCTTTCAACAATTGGCCTTCGGCTTGAATGATGACTTGATCAGAGACCTTGACTCCAGTGACATTTTCAATTTCGCTCTGGACATCTCCGATGGAGTTTTCCTCTCTGACACAAAATGACATGACATTATTTGCCTCCACGTAGAGGATGTGGAAAATCTGCATATACAAAGGGGAGAAAAAAACACTCTGGGTTATAATCCATGTCTTGATAAATCACATTCACGTCGAGTTACTTATTGGTTGCTCAAAGCAACCTGAAAGAAAAAAGCATCAATGTATAAATAGTATATTAGCACAAATTCAAGCCTATAAAGATTACATCACTTATAATCTGGCAGGGCTTTTTATTCAGTCTCTCACAGTTTCCTGAGGAGTTTAAAAGTATAGTTACTGGTAAGACGCCTTCTGACGTGATTTCTTTTGCTTTTGAGTTTGGGTTTCTGCTTTTAGTATATATATGAGTAACTGTCAAAATATAGTCATCCTCCTTTATCATTGAAAAGTTTTTAGCATCCTTGGTTGCCATGGAAACGGCCGTCATCTTGGATTTTAACACAATTTTCAAAATTTATCTTTTCACTAAGTTATGAGTAAAATCATTCAAAATCTGTGCAGATCGTTTTTTCCATATATTTTGGATATTTTGTTTTCTTATCAATTTTTAAATGACCATTTCTTTCTTTATTTTTTTCCTCAAAAAGTTTACAAAATATAAAAAAAAGCTTGACGACATTCTATTAACATTGGCAAGAGAAACCTGTGTGCCAAATACAATACAAATCGGTCGGTAAATGACAGAGGAGATAAAATTTTAGAGTGAAAAAACTACATTTTGAGAAAAATGCAAGTAGATAAATTAAAAGAAAACAACTATAAAGCAAACGCTTCAGACGGGTTGCCCTTCATGTAGCAGCTCCCTTACTCTTTCGATAGTCTCTGGCATTGTTACTAATGTATAGAGGATTGTAAATCGAGGTTTAGATGTCCATTGTTGTGAAAACAGATGTGCTTACATACACACCGACACAAAACGCCTTTTACGCCACTCAGAGCTAGGCCAAATCAATGTGTGGTGTTCGCGAAAGCCAAGCGAAACTGGTGTTGCTAGATTTGGAGATTAGCCACCAGTACACGGGTTTTCAGTGTCATCATCTCAGTCAGCGTTAGGATTATTGAAGTAAAAATTTTGACTGTTTTTTATCTACCCTCACCTACAAAATATTTTGTAACAAAAAAATTATAAGTCATATGGACATTTTTCTGCCATAAACTTGTACTAGATAAATGATCGTTCTGCCTGAATATGTAAAGAACAGAAAAACAGCATTTTGGTCCTAGACTTACCAATCCAGGTTCTCCCCATGCAACTGCCATACGAGAGATGGAGAGAGGAAGGAGGGATAGAAAGGGAGAGAGAAAGAGGAAAGGAAACAAACAGGAAACATAAAGAGAATGAGGAAGATAAAGAAAGACGAATAGAGAGGACGGAGAAAATGAGAGAGAGAGAGAGAGAGAGAGTGAGAGAGAGAGAGAGAGAGAGAGAGAGAGAGAGAGAGAGAGAGAGAGAGAGAGAGAGAGAGAGAGAGAGAGAGATGAGGTAACATATAGGGCAGGAGGGGGGAGGTGGCTTGTGGCTGCATGGTCAGGCTTTACTCCAGTCATTCAATAATAGGGTGGTTGGTTGTGTCAAATTTTATGTTGTAGAGTTTCAATGAACAACAGTTATCTTTATTTTTAAAGGAATCATTTTCATTCTCACATCTAAATAAAATGATGGAACTATAATACTAATACTAAAGGAAATGTCCAACCGCCTTTCGCTAATCCCATGACCGAGTCCAATGTGCATAGGTAACACATTCCCATGATGAAAGAAACAGGCCCCCGGTTTATTGTTTTCACAAGTGTGTATCTCCCAGCTGTGGCAACGCGCTCTTTCCCAGACCTAACACCTCTCTTCAGCTACACGCTTCCATGCTTTTGAAAACTCCTCTCTACCCTATGTAGTATAACTAATATCACCCTCTCTTCTCATTTACAATGACATGAGTGACCATCACTTTGTATTCTTGGCTGTTCCCTTCCTACAGTTCAATAGTAATCCACCTCCTCCCAAACAGCCCCCACCCCTTACGCAATTCAGTGGTTTTTCACATCTTCCCCCATTTCTGGATGTAAGTCTCCCTCCTTAGTCCTTTCTATACAGTAGGAAGATAGACTTTTGTAGCTTCTAATGTCTATACACTTCAAATAGCCGCTCTTCCTCTTGTCATCATGACCATGTGAAGTGGACCTGTTTGAGAGATCAAACTTCCTTTTTGTTAGTCGCTGAACTCAGATGAAAGCTTCAATTTTTCCTTGTACTTTTAACACTCTAATCTCTTCATTCTTATGTGAAAAAGAGGTGGAGATGTATTTTGACGTATGTGATGTTTGACAATATAACCATCAACACAATGTTCCCCCTGATTGGTCAACCCTGAACATCGTTTCTTTCTATTGACTAAAGGTCATGCCTTCCATTCAGGCTGACCATAGGTGTGCAATGTGATTGGCCATTGATATCTTTTATTTATATCAATCCTTATTTCTTGATAGTGGGTGGAGCTTCATAATAAAGTAATTGACATCTGTCCAGAAGTTGTTTCGGTCATACGAAGACAAGAGTTTGGTTTTGTCCGCTTTGCAGAGGGTCCACAGCCTGTATTTGAGATAGAGCTCCTATGTATTGTTAACTCTTTATAAGAAATATATTGAGTGTGTGTTTTAGCCTCGGAAATGAACTATCACTTTTACCCCTTTAGAATAATAGACTTTCTATGTTTAGCGTGGCGTGGGTTGATCAGCGTAATTGGTCAGAATAGAGGCATTCCCAAAACCTGTCTTTGAGTGCACTGCAGTGCAGTTATATGGGGCCTGCCATTAACGCTTTGTCTTGCTGGAAGGACGGGAACATAACTAAATTTGATAGGAGACTTGACGGGGTGATCAGAAAGGCAGGTGGGCTGATAGGGAACACACATGACTCATTTGACACAGTTTATGAACGACGTATAACCAAAAAACTGACTGACATCACTGATGACGAAACTCATCCACTTCATGCAGATATTGACCGTCTAAAAATAATTAGAAGTGGTAGTTTCAGAGTCCCAGTGGCCAACACAAACAGATACCTGAAATCATTCATTCCGTCAGCAGTCAAGATTTTTAACAAAACAAATGGACGTGGGGGATTGGGCGTGGATGAATGAGCTTTGACCGAGGGCATGTACGTGGGGGTTGGTTGGAATGTAGTATGTGTGTGGGGGGAGGGGGGGGGTGTCGAATGAGGTTGTGTATCCTACGCATTTCTGTTATCTATTTATCAAAACAAATGGATGGGGGGGGGGAGCGGAAATGGACAAATGAGCTTTGATCGAAGGCGTACATGTGCGTAGGGGTCGGTTGGGTAGTGTTGTGTGATGGGTGGGGGAAAGAATATGGTTGTATATCCTACGCATCTCTGTGATGTATTTATCATAACAAATGGATGTGGGGGGACAGGCATGGATGAATGAGCTTTGACCAAGGGTGTGTGTGAGGGTCGGTTGTGTGTGTGTGTGTGGGGGGGGGGGGGGCTGGGCTGTGGGAGGGCTCGAATGATGTTGTATGTCTTAAGTATTTCTGTGACGTATTTGTCATACTAATACTCTTGTTATATTACTGCATTAATGTTTAGCAATTTTAATAATGAATAGATCTATGTATTATGATTTTTAAACTTACTTATGAGGAACAGAATGTAATTTCCTTCTTTGGATGAATAAAGGTATTACTAATATTATTATTATTATTATTATTATTATTATTATTATTATTATTATTATTATTATTATTATTATTAATATGCAAATGTACTGGTACGAATCACGCCATTAGCGTAGGTGTGCTTAAGGTGACCGGCGGCATGAAAAGATACGGGACCCACCTGAAAAGGGTTAATAGAAAAATGTCTTTGATGCAGGCAGTCAGCTGGATTGATTTGAAATTGGTCAAACAATTCAATAGAGCTAGAGATCCAGATTTCTGGCTCATGAAGGTTAAGAGATTTACAACAACTCTTCCATCAAGCCATCCAGTGGAAGTATGGACGATGTACCAATCGGCTACTAAAAACTAATTGACCAAAGGATGCTTGAGATGTTTTACCAGAAGTAATTTATATGCTTCCTTCATAAAAAGTTTAAGGTGATAAAAAAATACACATGTTTCTATAATTTTTTTGCTGAATATCTATTTCAGTGAAAAAATAGCGCCCACAAAATCGCAGGATACTTTACATTTTTATGCCAAGCTTCGCTTTTCTAGGTTGCGTGGTTTCAGCATATAGTGCGTTGGCATATATATTTCAACGAAGCTAAATTAATGACAAAAGTTTGTCAGAGTAACAACATACATATACATATATATATGTGAGCAGACAGCAACTTAGAGGCTAATATAATATGAAAATCAATTTTGATTTTAGGGATGTTGCACAAAGTTAAATGATGTTGCACAAAATCTGTCACCTTCACACGCATTATCTGTTCCATCAGAAAGAAACATTTTGGTCGGTCTCTCCCTAGGAGTTTTAGAATGCCTCCGCCTCTGCTCTTGCTGTCCCAGCGTAACATTAATCGAAGCCACTCTTCCAAGTAGCCTTCAATGGGTCTGTAAGAAACAAAATGTGCAAGAAAGGATGCCACTATTGACACTACTGTGAAGATGGTGCTTGCACCACAAACAGCGTGGCACTGATTTTCATATTTTGACATTCATAATGGCATTATATTAAATATATTTTACCTTATGATGTACATTAAGAGAATACATTGCTTACAGCCTCTGTCAAACAACTGACATTTGAAATATTCAGAGGAAAAAGCACCTCAATGACTTCACCTAGTTTTCCAGTTTACACCTGAACCAGGTAAAGTACTCAAACTATACGTCCAAGGAGAAAAATAAAGATGGATTTATAGTCCACAATCCCCGCACAAGTGCAGGCTCACTGACAGTACGTCGTTTATCTCCCAGCAGGACATTTTCTTCAAAGTCCTTCTCACCTCCCTCGGAGCATACAGTACACAAGCCTGTTAGATGCTTTGTACTAACACTCTGACAAGATCTTTCTCTATCTATAGCTGGGTACTCATTCACACCTGAGTCAAATGAGGAAAGAGTACAATGTTGTGAAAACAAACCCATCTATGTCTGCCATGGGGTTTGAACCAGTGGCATCGTGATTAAAAGCTCACAACACAATGCTTTCTTGCAACATCTTAAGTCACATGACAGTGTACTATGCCAGCGAAGACACTTAACGGGCTTACTCCTTTTGAGGAGTCACAGTGATGCTACTTTTTGTAGTCTTTTTGTTGTCTCTTGTATTGTTTCGTTGTTTTTTAAATATCTAATTACATTTAACGCTCCAATACATACTTTTCAGCGTGGTGTCAGAAGCTGAAAGGTTAGGCTGCCTACAAACTAGGGCCCAATGTTGTGTTCCTTAGGAAAGACACGTAACACGCATTTTCCACACTCGACCCAGGTGCAAACACTAGCTTGGGAGTAAAAACCTGTGTCAGATTAGCATTCTGTTCAGGAGGTGATGACTATCACCTGTTTTGTTTCACTCTATAGAAACCGGGATAAAGTCCGGCTCTGTGGGCTGTAATGGCCTTGAAGGAATTTTACTTTTTACATACTTTTCAAGGCAAGAATAGATTTCCGTTCTCGAAGCTAAGCAATATTGTATCTAGTACATTTTGTACATACTGGCTGGAAGCCATGTAAACACCACTCTCGATTGACTATTTTAGTAGTGAACATAATTAGAGGTAGAAGGTACAAACTGGCTCTTAAACACAACTCCCAAAAAAAAAATTAATCTGTAGTCCTCAGACTAAAAGGTTAACAGGTATTTTATTCTTATTCTAATTTTTACCACTGATGAACTAAGTTCATACCATTCCTTACTGTGTCCATTATGCAATGCATCCTCTAATTATTTCTAATTTACTCTTTTTCCTTTTTTTCCTTTCAAATCGGCGATTTAATTTACATAATGCTCATTTATAGAAACTCTGGGAAGAAATCAGAAAGTTTTACTAAAGAAACTTGAACTTTACGATAAGAAATATACTAATCTTGGATACAAAACATATAACAAAAATGCATGAGAACTGACTTGAAATCGATTTACCTGCACAGATGATTGGGTCTAAGTAATTTTCTTGAAAATACAGCTTCTCTTCTTTCATTAAACTGAGCGCAGATATCTTCTGGTGACTTCCTTTGTATATGCCCATGCCTGTCAAAGAAGTGTTGGCATAAAAGAACTGATAACACAGAATGGACAACACCATCCACAGTGACAATAGGAGACAACACTATTGAACAACAGACCGTAACAAATAGAAAAAAATGGCTTTAACTTTAAGAAAGGAAAAAAAGAAAAATGTAGCAGAAGACAAGAGAAGCAAAATATCACACTTGGACACAAGTCAGTCAAAAAATTCCAAAGCTATGAATAGTTGCAACTAGTTCGGCTGCAAAAAGTGACAATCAAGAGTAGATGCCATCGCCTTGCAAAGGCGGTAACATGCTGGATGACAATGGTTCTGACTAGAAATGAATGCAAAATCTCAGACCAACACATGAGCTCAGCAATCTAAGATAGTAGATGTCATAACTATCATTCCAGGCAATAACACACCATCATGAGCACCATAGGTAATGTTAAGTATTAAGAAAGGGTTGACATACTGAGTTATGTAGCTATCTTGAACCGATAAAAGATACAAAGTATAACAAATTATAGTTGTAACTGAACCGTAGTGTTGTGAGCTTGTAATCACAACGACACTGGCTCGATCGATCCCCACAGCTGGCACAGGTGGGGTTTTTTCTAACGTAGTACTCTTATGAAAGGTACTTCACTCTACTTTCCTCCCTTGACTCAGGTGTGAATGAGTACCCAGCTATAGGCAGAGAAAGATCTTGTTAGAGTATTAGTACGAAAAGCCTAACAGGCTTGTGTACTGTATGCTTCTTGAGAGTTGAGAAAGACGTTGAATGAAATGGCCTGCTGGGGGATAAATGATGTACAGTCGGTGAGCCTGCACTCATGCGGGGATACAGACTACAAATCCATCTTGATCTTTACAACCGTTTTAAAGCTCTTTTAGAACCATCTTGAATACAAGCAAGTCAATTTACCATGCAAGAAAAGAAAAACCACTCATGGATCTGGTCACATAGTTTGCAAGTCTGATCTCTTGCATTCCCCATTGACCACATTGACCAGATGACTGTTTTAAGCGTAAGGTGAAAAATATTTGATAGACTTGCTGGCTCACTCATTGAAGGACTTAAGGATGTGCTGGTTCACTCATTGAAGGTCTTAAGGACTTGCTGGTTCACTCATTGAAGGTCTTAAGGACTTGCTGGTTCACTCACTGAAGGTCTTAAGGACTTGCTGGTTCATTCATTTAAGGTATTAAGGACTTGCTCGTTCACTCATTGAAGGTCTTAAGGACTTGCTGGTTCACTCATTTAAGGTCTTAAGGACTTGCTGGTTCACTCATTGAAGGTCTTAAGGACTTGCTGGTTCACTCATTAAAAGACTTAAGGACTTGCTGGTTTACTCATTGAAGGTCTTAAGGACTTGCTGGTTCACTCATTGAAGGTCTTAAGGACTTGCTGGTTCACTCATTGAAGGTCTTAAGGACTTGCTGGTTCACTCATTAAAGGTCTTAAGGACTTGCTGGTTCACTCATTTAAGGTCTTAAGGACTTGCTGGTTCACTCATTGAAGGTCTTAAGGACTTGCTGGTTCACTCATTTAAGGTTTTAAGGACTTGCTGGTTCACTCATTTAAGGTCTTAAGGACTTGCTGGTTCACTCATTGAAGGTCTTAAGGACTTGCTGGTTCACTCATTTAAGGTTTTAAGGACTTGCTGGTTCACTCATTTAAAGTATGAAGTCGTTGGATTATTTGGAGTTTCTTTTTCATTTAACTTAAGCTTTTTAAAATCACCCATCTGTTATCTCTCTTTCTTTAAAGGCAGCCTATGTATATGTCTTTAATTTTGTTGATGGTTTTTTTCTTCACTTCATTTTCAGATGGACCTGGATGAAAACACAAGCTAACAAACATACAAGCATCTCAAAAGTCATTTGCAGCACCTTGTCTTTTTTTAATTCCATGAACAAAACTTTTGTCATTTAGTGTTAATACTCACCACTGTACTGGTGTAGCATCAGGGAGGAAGGGGCGTTTGCCGGTAATGCATTCAAAAACCAAACTTCCGAAAGACCAGTAATCTACTGTTTTGGTATATGATTGGTGTGTGTTCAACTCTGGGGCCTGGAGAGTGTACAATAATCCTTATGATACAAGGTAGTTAAATATGTTACTGGAATCCAAAACTTTCAGAAACCAAACTAACTTTGCAATAAAGTATATTTTGCGGTCAAGGAGACTAGCCAATAAATATACATGAATAAAACACTTTAGCACTTCGCCTTAGCACCCGGTCTGCCTAAGAACCCACTGATTGTGTTTTCCAAGGACCGGGTTCTTAGGCAGACACCACTGTGCAAAAATGCATATGTAGGTGACTAAATAATTTAATTTATAATAATCTGTAAGATGTCAGAAAAAATATACAATAGAAATACAAAGACATTCAGGGAGGCATGGGGCCACTTGAAAAGTAGTAAATATAGAGATGTGAAATTGATGATACAGGCTGTAGGGCTAGGGACAGCTGCAAAAGAATGAACAGAAAAAGATAATTCAATACAGAAAAGGCAATAGAGGTTCAAAGTATAGTTGGCATACTTCTTGGTACATTTCCCTTTCATGAACGGCATGGTGATTTTGCCTTGTTCATTGTACGCTTCTGTTTTACAGTAAAGTGAAGCAGTATAGTTGATTGCGCATTTCCCTCTATGGCATAGTGATGCAGCATTGTTCATCATGCATTTGCAATGACATTTGACATTGTTCTCAATGCATTTGCTTTTCATGGCAAATACATTTTACATTGTTCCTAGTGCATTTGCTTTTTATAGCAAGGACATTTGACATTGTTCATAGTGCATTTGCTTATTATAGCAAGGACATTTGACATTGTTCATAGTGCATTTGCTTTTTATAGCAAGGACATTTGACATTGTTCATAGTGCATTTGCTTTTCATGGCAAGGACATTTGACATTGTTCATAGTGCATTTGCTTTTCATGGCAAGGACATTTGACATTGTTCATAGTGCATTTGCTTTTCATGGCAAGGACATTTGACATTGTTCTTAGTGCATTTGCTTTTCATGGCAAGGACATTTGCCATTGTTCTTAGTGCCTTTGCTTTTTATAGCAAATACATTTGACATTGTTCTTAGTGCATTTGCTTTTTATAGCAAATACATTTGACATTGTTCATAGTGCATTTGCTTTTTATAGCAAATACATTTGACATTGTTCATAGTGCATTTGCTTTTTATAGCAAATACATTTGACATTGTTCATAGTGCATTTGCTTTTTATAGCAAATACATTTGACATTGTTCATAGTGCATTTGCTTTTTATAGCAAATACATTTGACATTGTTCATAGTGCATTTGCTTTTGATAGCAAATACATTTGACATTGTTCATAGTGCATTTGCTTTTTTATAGCAAATACATTTGCCATTGTTCTTAGTGCATTTGCTTTTTATAGCAAATACATTTGACATTGTTCTTAGTGCATTATTCCATCGTAAATGTCACATACTTATCCCTGCATTACAGAGCTATATCATCAATTTCTGAATTAATAATAATAAGAACAATAGATTAATGCCAGTGGTGGTGTCGTAGTACTGTAGTGTTTCCCCTGTCGTTAACGTTGAGCAGATCGTTGACCACTCGGACAACGCCGTCTCAGTACTATGAGATTTCCTATCGCCAACTGAAATGGTTCTTGTTAACAGCTGTTTTACTTACTGAAATGATTTTGTCTCTATATATGTCTCTCAATTTAATATCTTTGATAAAATCTATCGAAGTAAAGTGAAGTAAGAAATATGAGTGGAAAGTTGTTGTAAAACTACTCATTCCAATAGTTTTAACAAGAAATGCAAATTAGATTAGTTCTTTAGAACACCAGGATCATGTCCTTGTTTCTTCAACAGAGATTTGACCAGCGCTGTTTTGAAAATATCAGGGAAGACACTTGTGGTCAGAGATTTATTGATGCTACCTGTTATGCATGGCACGGTTTCATCAACGACTAGTTTTAGCACTTGTGTTGATATGGCATCAAGCTCACAACTTTTGTTCGGAGAGAAAAAAATCGACTTGTTTCATTTCATGAGGAGTCACTTCTTTAAAACACGAAAATTGTTTTATCTGTTTAGCGTTTTTGATCAAACGACTCCCAGGTCTTGGTTATTTTGTCAATGAAAAAAAGGGAAAATTGATCTGCCAGTTGGTCTCGTTGGTCGACATGATGGTAGTTCCAGAGAGGTCCTTTCCAAGTAGAGAATAAGTCAGCCGAAAAAATTGTTTTAGGTCTTTGGTTTTGTTAATTTTTATTTTGAAATAGTCTTGTTTGGCCCTCTGTATGACCCTTTTATAATTATTTTTGCAAGAGATGTATAGTTCCTCATGAATAGCTAATCGAATTTGTTTCCATTTCCCCTCAGCTCTTCTTTTTTTGTTATTTTGCTATTTTTACATCAAGCGTGAACCACGGTGATGATTTTCTTTCCTTGACTCTCCTTTCTGTTAGATGGGAATGACGGTTCAAAAGGTTTGAGTGGCGTCAATGAATTTCGTAGCATCTACGTCATTTTCCCTTTTCTTTTGATAATTCAAAGTAATATCCTGCCTAAATTCTGGTAGAATTATTTGTTTGATATTCCTTGACAACACATTTAATTTTGTTTTTGGTAGCTTTGGTAGACCTATGGCGATGTTGAAATGCAAGAAATGGTGGTCGGAAATGCATTTATCTATGGTGATTACTGGTGAACATTGCAAGTTTTCACACAATATGATCCAGTCTAGAGTGTGGCCGTGTCTATGTGTGCTTGTCTGAACATGTTGGCTCAGATGGTGTTCTTCTAAAGGCGCTTTTACTCTTTTTGTTTCAGATGATGTTTGGCAGTCGAAGTGAATATTAAAATCGCCCAATAAAATGAAATTGTTCGATTGCATGTCATAGGTGGTAATCATTTCACTTAGTTCGTGTATAAAGTCGGTGGCATTTGACCCATTTTTGAAGTAAGATAAACTTTGCAAATCTGGCAAAACTACTTTTTGATGACTCACATCTTTTCACCTTTGTAAAGTTCTAGCTCAGAATGAAATTTGCAGACATAGAAGTTAAAATTTCTCAAATACATGATACACTACTATTATTGTTATAACACTTAAATTATCCACTGTTATTATATTTCTCTACTCACCAGGTATTGCATCGTTCCAACAAAAGATGTGCAAATGCTGTTGTTTCCTAATTGTTTGACATATCCCAAATCTATAATTTTATATATAATCTGTAAGAAACAAATGAAAGATCAACTTGCATTACATGGTGAAAATCATGCTCCAAAACAAAGGAATAAAAAGAATGAAGTATGATTGAGAAACATAACATCTCTATCTCCCCTTCCTTTATCTCCCCCTCTCTGTCTGTCTGTCCCTGTCTGTCTCCGTCTCCCCCTCCCCCTCTTGTGCCTGGAATTTTTGTTTCTGAAATACGTATTTCATCAGACTCTTCATAAACATAATGAGGATAACTCATAATAATATGGAAGCAAATTAAAAATAGGCAAGAGCAAACAAACCCTTTTATCTTCTTTTTTAAGAACAATGTTCTCTGGCTTGAGATCCCTATGGATGATTCGTTTGCCGTGAAGATATTCAATGGCACTGCCTATGCCTAAGACCAGCTGGCGAATTTCAGATTCACGCAAGCCACAGCAATTTTGAGGCAGATTCAGTATCTGTGGAAATAGTGTGCCAGACCAGTGAGTCAGTGGAACTAACTCTAGATCACAATAGTTGAATATCAGTAGAACTAACTCTAGATAAAAATAGTTAAATTTCAGTAGAACTAACTCTAGATCACAATAGTTGAATATCAGTAGAGCTAACTCTAGATCAAAATAGTTAAATATCAGAACTAACTCTAGATCGCAATAGTTGAATATCAGTAGAGCTAACTATAGATCAAAATAGTTAAATATCAGTAGAACTAACTCTAGATCGCAATAGTTGAATATCAGTAGAGCTAACTATAGATCAAAATAGTTAAATATCAGTAGAACTAACTCTAGATCACAATAGTTGAATATCAGTAGAGCTAACTCTAGATCAAAATAGTTAAATATCAGTAGAACTAAAAATAGTTAAATATCTAAAAACAAAATAGTTGAATATCAATAAAACTAACTTTAGAACAAAACAGTTGAATATCAGTAGAACTAACTCTAGAACAAAATAGTTAAATATCAGTAGAACTAACTCTAGAACAAAACAGTTGAATATCAGTAGAACTAACTCTAGATAAAAAGTTAAATATCAATAGAATTAACTCTAGATCAAAACAGTTAAATATCAGTAGAATTAACTCTAGATCAAAACAGTTAAATATCAGTAGAACTAACTCTAGATCAAAACAGTTAAATATCAGTAGAACTAACTCTAGATCAAAATAGTTGAATATCAATAGAACTAACTCTAGATCAAAATAGTTAAATAACAGTAGAACTAACTCTAGATCAAATAACAGTAGAACTAACTTGAATATCAGTTGAAACTAACTCTACATCATAGCAGTTGAATATCAGTAGAACTTACTCTAGATCAAAGCAGTTGAATATCAGTAGAACTTACTCTAGATCAAAGCAGTTTAATGAGTTAACCCTAGATCAAAATAGCTAGACATCAATGTCATGATCAGTAGAACAAACTCTAGATCAAAATAGTTGAATATCAGTAAAATAAACTCTAAAATCAAAATAGTTGAATGTCAATAGAATTAACTCTAGATCAATCATGACCCCAAATCAATAAGATTCTAACTAGGTTAGACGTACTTCTGAGAATACTGGCGGTAAATTTACTCTCCGTATTTCTCTTGCTAAAATATCAATAGCCTCATGCTTTTACAGGATACTGATTCAACTTTTATTTGTGACGATAATATCAACTCTATGTCCTAGTGTATACCCAGAACTTGTTCATTCTTGCCATCTAAAATTTCAAGTTAAAACTATTTTATTCTGACATCATGAAATGCTTTCATTTGAGGTTTTCTGTACGAAGTCTAATGTAGGCAAAGAACATGTGATGGAATAATTATACTATAAGCCAGAATTTCTCCCTATTGTTTACTACTACAATGTATTTTGTTTTTTTCTTTCTAAATTCTTTCTTTATCAGTTCCCATGTTTACTTACCGTGTACAGTATTAGATCCTCGAAATGATCTTTATCTTTATTTAAATCATAAAAGACAACACAAAGTCATGTAAATGTGTTGCTCTTGATTGGCTGCGTTGTTTGTGCTTTCAGTGATTTTGCCATGTTTTATGCGAATGTGATATATCCATATTCATCTGGAATTTTTCACAGATTGATTGGTAAACATACTGGGATACTTTTGTGTTATTTATATATCAATATTTTTAAATAGTAAAATTTCTCATAAACCATCTTTTAGAATTATTTCCTCACAATGCTTCGTGAAAGATCCTGCCATTCTACATCGGTTTTATTTGCTTATATTAATATCCATTATTGGAATTTTATTCACCCTGCCTTTATACCACACCGACAACAGCATTCTATGGTATGACAACTATAGACGACATGGAAAACGCAGTGGTTGTCGAAGACAGCACAATACTAATAATAATATAAACAACACCTGTGCCATTCAATATGTTACTTCTCAGCGCCCTGACCCTTGCCGTCTGAGCAGGGGTTATGGCCCTTCGAAACATATTGCTATTCCAACCAGCGGGTCTTCACATGACACACAAATATCACTCACTAACTATGAATTTCTTCAAATCGGGCTTTTAAATGACAGATCGCGTAAACAACACATGACCCCCACCATCGTTGGTTGACGGCCACTCTGCCCTCGCCTCTACCCCCGGTCTCCTACATCTACAACCGTCACTGTAGGGAATACGACTCAGACAGAACTTTTTAACTCTAAAGACCATCTTACTTTTGTCTTTTTAAACGCACATTCCGTTTGCGACGCTTTTTTATATGAATACGTTATTGACACAAACATCAACGCTATATTTATTACCGAGTCGTGGCTAAATGACAATATCTGCAATGTTACACTGAATGAACTCATACCAGTGGGTTTCTCGTTTATAAGATCAGGTCCGAAAACTGAAAGTGGAGGTGGCGTGATTGTTTATAAAAGCAGCCTTGGATTTAAAGAAATAAAAAACGACCAGATAGTGACTTTGTATATTCAATTTAAAAAAGACTAACGTATATTTTAATATCATCACCATCTACCAAGGTCACAGAAGAACATAGACAATATCAAAGACCACGGTTCCCACTTGTTTTCAGAGAAAAATTTCCAAGAGTTTTGCAACTATAAATTTTTCAAGGCATTTCAAACAACCCTGTCACTCTTGGATTATGAAACATCCTAATCCAAGCTATACAAAATAGTAAAATTGGGCAAAAAAAGAAAGAAAAAAATAAAGAGAGAAAAGGAATGGAAAGGGTGAATTAAGAGGAAACAGCAAAATAAAAGACAATTAATGAAAGAGGGAAAGTCAAACTTCCTCAATTGAAGTCAAGCAAGAAATTTTCTAACACGAGTATGTGAATAGCGCTAAAATAAACTACCGGTACCGATATTTCATACAAATTTTTTCAATTCGAAGAGTTTTCAAGTCTTTATTTCTCCCAACCAAATTCCAAGACTTTTCCAGTTTTCCAAGATGGTTGAATTTGAATCATTTTTAATGGAATAATCAATTGCCTGTGGCAAACTACAAAGTAATTGAGGACTTCAACATTCATGTAAACAACAACAATGATAGTTCCAGCAGACAGTTCAATGATATTTTGCATTCAATGAATTTTGACGAACAGGTAAATGCATCGACACATGAAAGTATTGAAAGAGAACACATTTTAGATCTGGTCATAAATCATTCCATTGACTCGTCTATAGTCAGTACCAATGTTGAGCCAAATCATTTTTCTGATCATCATACCATTTTCTTTCGTCTTAACTGTAGCAAACCAAAAGAAGTACAAAGAACTATGAAATATCGGAACACAACCAACATCAACATTGGACTCTTTAAACATGACATAAAAAAGTCTAACATTGCTGAGCACATCGACAATTTACATAACATTCAAGATAAAATACTGTGTTTTAACACAAAACGATGAAATTATTGGACATACATGCTCTAATCAAAATTCAAAACACAACAATTCGTCAAAGAAAAACATAATGATTTACTGATGACATTAGGAAGTCTAAAAAGAAACAACATAATGCAGAGAAAGCTTGACGAATGCCTAAACTCCAAATATACAAACACATCTACAATGGTATGAAATAAATACAATAATCAATGAGGCAAAGAAGGATTACATCAAAAACAATGTAAAACAATGCAAAGGAAACCCAAAAGAACTATTCAAAAATATGAATGGAATGGAAGCAACAACAAATTCCCATAAATTTTTCCAACTCACAAATAAATATGAACTGTCGAAATGTTTTAGCCACTATTTTGAAAACAAAATTTGCAATCAACTTGCTCAGCACAAGACCTACAATCAGGTCTTGAAATGAATCCTGACTTCATTGAGGAAGAAAATAGATTTAGAGATTTATCATGAACATCAAATGATGATGGTACCGGTGGATAGGTCTGCTAGGAGGACTGAAGATTTACGAGACATTTTCCTTGAACCATTTCAAGAGGCTATTTGCCTATCTGTATAACTCTTAAATGTTCCATAGCTATTAATTGTATTGATATTATATTATCTTTCTATGTTGTGAATTATGTAATTTATGAGACAGGAGCATGAGAAAGTGGTGAAAAGGGAATTAGAAAAATGAATGTCTGTTTGTGTGATGGAATTATGTCCCTTGGTTGGTATATAAGGGGGTGGATAGGGCAATATAAGTGGCTAGTAGTAAGCAAACGGTTAAAAGTTATTTGGCTAAATGCAAGCCCTATAGCCAAAGATTGAGAAAACTTGAATTTCAAGGAAACTTCACTCCAACATTTGCAGTGAAAAAAGGCGAAACAGATTTGAGAAAATTCACCTTTCTCAGGTCTCCACCTTCACAATATTCCATAGCTAATATTGGTGCTTCTCCGGGGAGGTGCTTGTAGTTCAGGTGGCAGTTCAATGGCTTGAATAACATTTTCATGTTGTAACGTCCCCATGATCAAGACCTCCTTTTTTCCATCTCTCCATTATACTGGGAGTTTCCATGGTTTTTGATGGCATCTTTTGATGGCTATATATTCTTTGTCAGTCTGGGTCGGTTTTCAAACAAACAAACAGCAATAAATATTGTTAAAAATATAAAATAAAAGAACCAAGAGTGCATAGCAACCTTTTGATGAGAGTAAAGAATTTTGTGAGACCCCACGATATAGAACTTCTCCATTACCATCCTTCAGAATAGCTTATTGTATTATTTTTCATTATTTTGTTGACTTCAAGAACAACATAAATATTGACCTGACATAGGGAAATCAGTTGTAGATAGACTAAGATTGTTTCTGCAATGACATCAATTTCTAGAGTAGCACGCATACATGCTAGTTCTAATAAAAAAACATTGACTGGATCTTGTGTTGAATATAAAAATCAATCAATTATCAATTAAATATCATCTAAATATGAAATAATTTCCCATTAATAGTACTGTACTATTCATATCAAATAACTTGTGACATCCATGCTTAAATTAAAAGTACAAAAATAATTCAAATTTGTCTGCCAACAATTCCATTTTCTCTACTGATAATTCAATTTGCTCTCCTGGCAAATTAATTCTCTCCATTTCCAATTCAATTTCTCATTCACAACTCAATGATATGCAAACATAAACTGGGAATTCAATGTTCTCTGCTGGCAAATCAATTTCCTACATTTACAATTCAATTTCTACATTTACAGCTTAATTTTGTATATTGACAATTTAATTTTCTCTCCTGGCAATTCTTTAGAATTAATGGCAATTCAACTCTCTACATATTGATGGTTGAATTTTTCTACTGGCAATTCAAGATTCGTTAGTATTAATAGCAGTTCAACTCTCTACATATTGACATTTCAATTTTTTTTATAATGGCAATTTAGTGCCCTCTGCTATTAGTTCAATTCTCTTATATTGACAATTCAGTTTTCTCTATCTGCTTACAACTCTGGATATTATGTCTCATTAAAAAAAAAAGGTCTCAAGACTGTCACATTGCAAGTCCCATCAACCAGTAATTTACCTACTCTTCTAGATTGTATGATTTCTTATGATGAATGCACTCATTAACAACGACCTGGCTTTCAGTATCCACAATCAACTCTCTTTTTTCAAGTCTTTGACTTTGTTTCAACTAGTCTACATTGGATATAAAGACTAAGTATGGAGTGGTTTGGGATCACCGGATCTCTTCACTCAAAAAGTTTAAAGTATTCAAAAATTTCATATTTGTGTTTCAACAACATTGCTATTTTTCCATCCCTAAAAACAGCAAGTTCATGACTTGTGCCTCAAGTGAGTATGATGTGCATTTGGGCTCTTTGCAATTTTGGATATCCTGATACCACAAGAAAGCAAAAGCAGTTTTATCTTGACAAAAGGCTTTTCATAAAATTTCAGTGATACTGCAATTAGATTTTCAATTATTTAAACTACAATTAATTAAAACAAAACAAAAGCCATATATTTTGAAGGAAAAAAAAACCCCTCATATCAGATGTATAATATACATGCTTGTTTGAGAGTTTAAAAGGACAGTCATTTCCCCAAAATATTTCACACTTACTTCATTTTGAAGTAGGGTCACGTAACCAAAACCACCATGGCCAAGGTCACAGACTTTCCACCAACCAGTGTTGCTGATATCCATTTCTCACACTGTCTCCCACCCTGAAATAAGAGTTTTCATTCTCAATTTTATTCAATTTGCTTTGCAAAGATTTATGTACATATGACCAGGATAATAAACAGATCGATAGACAGATAAGATACAAGGACAGATAGATAGATTTATAAACAGTTAGACAGAAAGAAAAAATAAATAGATAAATATGATAAAGTCCATTTCAGAAAGTTTGTTTTCTGTTCAAGTCTTACTAAATTTCTTCAAAACATGTCTTGGTGTAGAATTTTGTGTGCACATTATTTTAGAGTTTCAAAGTCATAATGATTGAAGAATCTTGTGGGTTTTTTTCCCAAATGCAGCCTACTTTTATGCACATCAAATGATACCACGTGATGAATAAAAAATTCCTGGGCGGGATGAATTGCTGGTCCTATGTTTGCCAGTCTCACGTGGCCATCACACTTAATAAAAACTCTTGTCTACCACTGCAGTGAAAAAGCAGTGTGCAAATCAATAAAAGTGTTTCGAGGCAAATTTCATTTTCTACGAAAACATTTCCTTTCACCTTTGAATGTAAGCCATATATCGTCGTTGCAGTTCGCTATCCACGTATGGAGCAATTTTTCAAAAATACCGTTTTCTGCGTATTAGACTTTAGACAAGAATACCAGCTGTATAAATATCTGACCAAACAAACAATAAAATTTACCAAATTTAGTCAAGGCACTATTTGCATAAGAAAACTTTGTTTCTTTTTGCTTAGCTGAACCCGTATGGTCCTGTCACATTCATGATCAATCTTCATTATCTTCAAGCCGACAGTTTCACCTTTCAAGGTGAAGTTTTAGTTATGTTACCATGCATTTAATGTCGCTATGGTCCCCCTTTTGAATGTTAGGATGTTTTTTCCTTTAATAACATGTTTTTAGCATTAAGAAAGATCATTTTCTCTAACCTACCCAAAAGCAAAGAGTATCTCTCACAGTAAGTCAATGTCGGAAACGCTTTACGCGGATAGCACAGCGCTTTTGCCCACAAAAACCTAGGAGGAGATAGAGATGCGCGTTTAGCGACTTCCATCAATGAGAACAGTGTCATAATAATAATGCACAGTAGAGAATACTGGAGAGACAATACAACTTAAACAAGTCAAATCGTATTATTTTATATGATGGGTCTAAAAACAGAGTGGTGGTTGTAACTTACACTTTATAGAATGTATCATAATCATTATGCAATTGTTTTTTAGCAGGAGAATAATACATTTTCATTTCCTCCTCCTTTTTCTTCAATTCATACTCCTCTTTAGTCTTCTTCTATTTCTTTGACTTCTTGTTCATCTGCTCCTCCTTCTCATCTTTTTCTTCTTGATCTTCTTCATTTCCTTCTACTTCTTATTCTTCTCCTTCTTGCTGGTCTTCTTTATCTTTTCCTTCCTCTTCTTCTTTTTCCTCCTCTTCTTCTTCTCTTTCTCCTTTCTTCGTCTCCTTTTTTTCTTATTCTTTTTCGTCCTCTTTTATCTTCTTCCACTTTGTTTTCTTATCCTTCTAAAAGTTCTACTCCTCCTCCTTTTCTTCCTCTTCTTTGTCTTTTTCTTCTCTTCACCCTCTTCTTCTTCATGATCTTCTGTTTTTCCTTCTTCTTCTTCTTCTTCTACTCCTCCTCTTCTTCTTCTTTACCTTTTTATTTTTCTGCTATCTTCCTCTTTTTTTCCTTCTTTGTCCTCTTATTCCTCTGCTCCTCCTCCTCTTCTTCTTGTTGATCTTCTTCTTCCTTCCTACTTCTCTTTTGTCTTCCTATTCTTTGTCTTCTCCTTCAGCTCCTCTTCTTCTTTTTGATGTTCTTATTCTTTTGCTCCCCTCTTCTTCTTTTTGATGTTCTTATTCTTCTGCTCCCCTCTTTCTTTTCTTATTCTTCTGCTACTCGTCCTCTTTTTCTTGTCTTTCTTCTTATTATTGTTCTCCTTCCTGCTAATCTTCTTCTTCCTTTCCTACTTCTCTTTTGTCTTCTGTTGCTTCTCTTCTTCTTCTTCTTTTCCTTCATAATCGTATTGCTCTCCTTCTTGTTGATCTTCCTCTTCTCCTTCTCCTGCTTTGTTTTAATCATCTCATTCTTTTTTTTTTTTTCCTTCTTCCCTTTCTACTCCTCTTTTGTCTTCTTCTACTTCATTGTGTTCCTATTCTTCTGCTCCTCCTTGATCTGCTTCCTCTTCTTCTTCTTCTTCTTCTTCCTCCTTATCCTCTTCTTCTTCTTCTCCTTTTTCTTCTTTTCCTTCGTCTTCTTCTTTTTCTTCTTCGTCCTCTCTTATTTATCTTTTGTCTTCTTCCACTTCTGTCTTCTTATCCTTCTGCTCCTCCTCCTTCTCTTTTTCTCCTCATCCTCTTCTTCTTCGTAATCTTCTGCTTTTCCTTCTTCTTCCTTGTCTTCTTATCCTTTTTCATTTCTCAGAAACTAGCCCAATGCTCCATGTGGATAGTGAAATGCAGCAATGATATATATATACAGTAGGGACAGTCTAAATAACTACCGCCATAATGTCTGTTTAGCCTAAATGCCCGCAATCTCAGTAAATCAAATTTTTGTCTTAATATATTGCCCCTCTAAATGCCTGTTTCAAAACCAAGATTTTCACCTGAATGCCCGGTCTCAACGGCAACTGCAGGTATCATTTTGTCCAAATTATCATAGAATACATCTGTAATTGATTAAAGATTCTTTTTTTTTTTTTATCATACATAATAGGGCTTTTATGCCCGTCAAAAATGTGCCATGCAATGTAACCATCCTTCATTACCTATACATTGAAATGTAATAAAAGATGACCGGTCTTCTCTTCATAACTCTACCCAC
This sequence comes from Doris montereyensis, assembly GCA_037039925.1. Classification (NCBI taxonomy): domain Eukaryota; kingdom Metazoa; phylum Mollusca; class Gastropoda; order Nudibranchia; family Dorididae; genus Doris; species Doris montereyensis. Next base: position 95,153 of record JAXRKP010000138.1, on the reverse strand, counting down.
TGTACACCCCAGCCTTTGTTCCATTGGATCACTGGTTTATCACAGAGGTAATTAGAATTGAAATCTTACGGACTCCGCCCGGCTCATTCTTGATGTCATAGCTGACACTGATGTCATAAGTTGCATGCAATCATCTGGCGTTTTTAATAGACCGGGCATGTATCACAATCAAGGGACAAGGTGTGAACAGTTTTATTGTATAAATTCCTGTGAAATACGGTAATCAATAAATATTGGATTTTATCTTGTTTTGCTACAATACTGTGACGTAATAAATATTGTCCCTTACAAAAGAACAATTAGTACACATGGGAGAAAACTCAGAAAAAAAGGTTTTCTATTGAATATCAAGAGGTCCTTCATGTCTTTGTAACTTTGTGATAATCTATATTGTTTATCAATTTAACGGCCAGTGGACAGGTAAGCACCTGTACGGGGAGTAGATGATCCCGCCCTCCACGAGTCTCCTGCTGCCTTGCAGGCAGGTCTTGGCTGACCAAAGGCTAAGGGAGTTAACCTTGAAAGAAAACAACCTGCTGTCTTGCAGGCCGGTCTTGACTGACCAAAGGCTAAGGGAGTTAATCCTGAAAAAAATAACAACATGCTGCCTTGCAGGCTGGTCTTGGATGACTTAAAGCTAAGGGAGTTAACCCTGACAGAAAATAACAAGGCCTGGTAGGGGTGCAATGGGCTACTCCCCTGCTTATCCAAAACCAAATAGATTCAGAGAAATAAATATAATATAAACGGCTTGATCTTTCGAAGATGACTCTGGAACAGAAAAGCAGACTGTGATTTTTGGAACATGGAATGTTAGGGCAATTAATGGCAAGGAGTTAGAATTAGCTGAAGAAATGAAAAAATTCAAATTAGACATTTTGGCTATTACAAAAAGAAAGAAAAGGAATAGAAAATGTACGACCAAATCATACTTTTTATCTTTTCAGGAGTAGATGTCAAAGATAGAGCTAGAGCAGGAGTAGGCCTCCTAATGCAGAAAAGGCAAGAAATGCTACTAGAAAGTTGGAAATTTGTAAGCCCACAGCTATTAGAGGTAAATATTAACAAAAAGGAAGAGAAATTATATTATTATTATTAGCTTAGGGATCAAACGAAGATGCTACCAAAGAAGAAAAAGATATCTTCGAAAATGATTTACAAATAGCTGCAGAGCATCTCAAACCCAAACAGGAATCAACGGTTTTGGGAAATTTAAACGCTAGAGTAGGCAACAATGTAGAAACATCAGGAGGAGTAATAGGTAAAGAAGGAAAGACAACAACTTCTCCAAATGGAGAGAGACCAATAGATTTTTGTCTAAAGAATAACATGAAAATAGCTAACACACAAGATATCCACAAATATACAAGAGTAAATGAAGACAGATGTGAAAAATCAATCACAGACTACATAACAGTTAGCAGCTCCCTTTTTACAGTACAATGGATGCTAGAGTAAGCAGAGGAGCTGAAATATTTAGTGATCATCACCTAGTGATAGCCAAATGAGATTACCGACTGACGAAAACAAACAGAAAAGGAAAGAGAAGAAAGCTACTTAACTTACAATAGAAAAACTAAACAAACCAATAGTAAAACAGATATATATACCAATCCAGGATAAAAAGATCTATCAGTGAAAGGCAGATGGATCTGAAGGAAAACACAATAGAAGAAAAGCGGCAAATACATAAAAAAAACACTCCTGAGTTGTACTGAAGAGGTCTGTGGTAGGAAACAAATTAAAGGAGAAAGGAAAAGAACAGCATGGTTAAATGAGAATGTCAAATTAAGATCAAAGAAAAAAGGATGCTTGTAAGAAATATTTGCAAACAAAGAATTTGGACAAAGACTTCAAGAAAGCTATCAAGGAAATCAAAAGCTGTTCTGGGGAGCAACGAAGAGCATGAGAAAAACCAAAGCATGCCCAATACGACAAATTAAGAACATGAGAGAATAATGAAAGGAGACAGCGAAATCATGGAAACGTGGAGAAGGTATTTTCAAAAATTACATAATCCCTCCAGAGTACATATCAATTATTAAGAGTAACAAGTGATCGAGATGAGACAGCTGAAGATGTAGATATCTCAATGGAAATTGGAAGAACTTCAAATAGCTATAAGAAATGTGAACTTAGGAAAAAGACCCAGGAGCAGATCAAGTTTATCCAGAAATGATTAAAAACCAAGGGAGAGAGGCAGATAAACTACTATGTCAACAAGCATGGAAGTCCAAACAGGTGCCAGACGACTGGAATAAGGGAACAGTAGTACCAAGACACAAGAAAGGATCAACTATGGAATGCTCAAACCTTTAGAGGGATATCCCTATTTAGCGTACCTGGAAAAGTGTATGCCAGGATTCTGGAAATAAGACTAAGGAAAGAGTAGAGGATCAGATTGAAGAACACCAGAGTAGATTTAGACCAGTAAGAAGTGTACAAGATAACATATTTACAATTAGACAAATAATAGAAAAATTCCTTGAGAGAAACATTGACTTGCACCTGTGTTTTATCGACTTAGAATTAGGGTTTGACACTGTGAGGAGGGACGAACTATGGCATTCCTTAAAAGAACACAACTTGGAGCAAAAATTTAACAGAAGCCATTAAAAGTTTTTACAATAAACCAACATGTGCAGTAAGAGTAGCTGTAAATGTATCTAAAGAATTTGATGTAGATATAGGAGTAAGACAGGGTTGTATCCTTAAAAGTCCTCTTTTGTTTATCACATATTTATGGATTCAGTCGCAAAGGCATCCTCAAAAATGAAGAAAATGAATGCAAGTATGTGGAAGCTCAAACCAGAAAATGTATCAATGCTTTCATTTGCTGATAATTTAATTCTGTTTGGAAAATCAGAAAGGGACCTCCAGTCAAATATCAACATAATGAATAGTGAATTAAATAAAAGAGGGAATGAGAGTAAATGAAAAGAAAATCAAAACAATGTTAGGAACTAGGAAAGCTAAAACACAAAATCTTAAATTGGGCAGGGAGAAGTTAGAACAAGTTCAAAGCTACAATTACTTAGAAGTAATGATTAACTCAGAGGAAAACTAAGAGAAGAAATCAGCCAGAGAATCAAAAACGCAAGTGCAATATATAACCATTTAGGAAAGGCAAAACAAGAATTGTCAACAAAAACCAAAATGGCAGTATACAACACAGTTTATTGTCCTATTCTCCTCTATGGCAGTGAAACCTGGACCTTAGACATTAGGGAATACAGTAGAGTGCAGGCAGCTGAAATGAAATATCTAAGAAGAGTGGTAGGGAAAACTAAAAGAGACAAAATCAGAAACACAACCATAAGAGATCAAACCAAAGCAGATAGCAGAAAAACTAAGACAAATTAATCAAATGAGATGGTTTGGGCATGTTAACAGAATGAATGACAATAGAATAGCTAAAACTCAAGGTAAAAGACCAAAAGGCAGACCTCTGAGAAAGTGGGAAGAAGATATAAAAGAAGCATTAATGAAAAGAAATTTAACTTTCACGGAAGGAAACAGAAAATATCAGGACAGGGCAGCCTGGAGAAAGATCATTTCGGGCATCTAAAACCCATACACCAGAAGGTAGAATGGGAATTGATGAAGAAAGAAAATTTATCAGTTTAGACTGAGAAATGAGCTGAACATTTTTGCTTCTACCACCACCATGACAATGATAAGATCCCCAACGCGTTACTTGGCACACCTCTCTTCTCAACTGATTGCCATTCCTTTCATGACGCAAGATTGAACCTAACCCAAGCTTTATCCATTGATTAAAACTAGTACTAGTAGTGTAGTAGTAACTTTGCTCCAGCCAATTTTAGCACTAAGCTCAAGGCAGCTACAGAGAGTAGTTCGTTCATACAGCATTTCTTTGATTATATCTCTAAAGAAATTTAGAAACAGTAAATTAAAAGATAAAGATGAATTTATAGTCCTTATCCCCGCACAAGTGCAAGCCCACCGACTGTATATAAATTATCCCCCAGCAGGCCATTTCGTCCTTCTCAACTCCTAGGGAGCATACGGTACACAAGCCTGTTAGGCTTTTCATACTAACACTCTAACAAGATCTTTCTCTACCTATAGATGGGTACTCATTCACATCTGAGTCAAGTGAGGAAAGTAGAGTGAACCTTTCCTAAGAGTACAATGCCGTTGAACAGTGTCATCGTCACTACCAGCTAACAGCACTACGGTTAAACTACAACGTCTTGTTCAATTTCTGTGTCTTAGAATTGTATGTCTTGAAGACAGAATGGCATAGAAAGAAAACGTTGATTTGCTGAGACCTGGTAAGGCCATATTTTCACACATCAAATGGAGATTGTCTGCTCCTATGCCAGTTAAAAATGGGTCGATTGTGACATCTTTAATTACTGTATGCAACTGTCGTCCTCTTCCTTTTACTTTATCCCTTTGTGATGTGTATAGACAAAATGGCATTGCACTGAGGGTGCAACAAACCTTCACATAGAGTGAGATGCATCTCCACTTTTCGTTGAAGGTCTATTTGCGCTAAGGCCTCTTTTGAACATTCCCGCATCACAGATGAACAAAAGGCCTGTGCAGTCCTGACTCTTTCTGTATCTGTGATTTCCTCTTCCTATGTTAAACTAATATAGTAATATCCAGTTTTTTCTCTGTCCTAGTTACTGGTTATGGAAATGATTCCAATTCTTCTCCTTTGGATTCAAATGGTCTTGAGATTGGAACGTCAAAGATAGGAATACCGTGCCAAATTATGTGAGAGAAATATGGAAATGAAGTGTTAATAATGGGGGTTCAAGGGGGTCCTCTCCATGATTACGGGACAAGCCAGTGAGAAAGAGAGAGGGAGGAGATGAGGGGAGGGGGGGGGAAGTGATAGTTAAAAAGAAACAACTGATCCCACCATATTTGTTTTTCACAGGATGTACCTTTACTCAGGGGAGAGAGAGACCCCCCCCCCCCCCAACTGGAATCACCCTTATTATAACTAGAGGGAAGACCTCCTTGATTTGGCCATTAAAATTTGGCAGTGATATTTATATTCTCATCTGGCTAACCATTACGCATGTCAACGGGACATCATTCATTCATAACGAGTATCCAACTAGGTACTTAACCCTTGTCCGGCAGGTCCATTATATTTACCTCCTGCTGATCACTCTAAGCACACCTACGCTAACGACGGGTCCCGTACATTTGCTTCACTCCCAGCCTTCCAGCGAGACAAAGCGTTAGTGGAGGGTTCCGTATAACTGTAATGCACTCAAGGACAGGTTTTGGAAATGCCTCTATTGTGATCAATTACGCTGATCAACCCACGCCATGCCAAACAGAGAAAGTCCGGGAGGCCTCCCCCTGATTACGTGAAATCCCAGTTTTAAATAAAGGGGGTTCAGGAAGTCCTATTACCTATCCCCTTGATGGGAGGAATTCCAATATCGGAGTACCAATTTTTTCCGCTGGTGACTTTAAGGGGAGGAGCGGGTTCTGAAAACCATTTTGAAAACCCATAGAGAGCAAACCAACTAGGACCTCAATTTTTGAGTTCTACGTATCTAAATTAGTGGAGACATTATGAGAAACTGAAATTTTGTCGGGTGTTGCCATGGCAACATCGCCATATTGGATTTATGACGCTAAAATAACATGCATTTTCAAATGTAAAATCTGCATCAATTATTTTGGGATGTGTCTCAAAATTGGTAAACTCCTTCATTTACATCTATAGAACAAAAGTATGCATGGGTTTGGACGAATCTATCAAACTTTAGTTTTATGGTGTGTTGAAAGTTGCATATAAAATATTTACAATTTACAGCAATTTTATTCAATTAAAAAATTCAATTTTCAGAAAGTATACATACGAAATAACATCAAAACGCATCCATACTTTTATGCCATGCCTCAAAAGCAAGTTTTGTGCCAAATTTCAAGTCAATCGGATAAAAAAATGCGAGCTAAGTTAGAAAAAAATGGTCCAAATAATGACATATTGAGATATTCGTTAACTTTTCCAACAATTTATTGTCATTGACACGTCAATCAGTCATTATACAAAAACTGCACCATTTTTATGCAAATTAGGTAACATGGACTGGTAAAACGTTTACAAAATAAATGAGACACCCGCACTTCTCCGTAACAACATGTCTCTATAGTCCAATGCTTCCTCGATCTACATGGTTGGTTTCAGTCTCAGTTTGATTAACAATAACATCTCGCCTTTGTCATCATTACATTTGAAATGCTCGTGTCCATCAATCTGTCAGTCTATCGTCACTCGTTTCACTCACTCATTGAACTGCTCGTGTTCTGGACGTTGTCGTCAGTCTTCAGTCCCATCCGTTGGCACAATACTGTCACACAATCTCTGATTGGCCCACATTGAACGTAACTCCTCCCACTACCTCTTTATTTTACTTTCTTTCTTTATCCCCCACAAAAACCAAGCCCCAACTTTTTACCTCACCCTTTCGGGAGCCTCAAAATGAACCCTCTTTATTAAGCAGGAAGGGAAACTGGGAGAAGAAACAGCAGCACTGGAAGGGAAGGCACAAGGGGAGGAGCTATGACGGAGAAAGAGAAGCAGGAAGTTGGAACTGGGAGAAGAAACGGCAGCACTGGAAGGGAAGGCGCAAGGAGAGGAGCCAATGCAAGCATTACTGCAATTTCTGCTGCTAAATCAAGATCAAAGACAAAGGATAGGGCTAAAATAGAACGCAAACAGATTCAATCCACACCAGGGAAACCCTTAAGCCTACTTAGTAATGAGGGGTCAGACGAAGAACATGATGAACCAGCAGACTGTGTAATGTGCAAGCAAACTTTTTATGATAGTAGTGACAAAATGCTGCAATGTGGCAGGTGCAACTTGTGGTCATGTGCAGCTTGTGCAAATGTCAGTGATGCTGAGTATGCTGTGATGTCTAGACCGGATTGTCATTGGTATTGCTTAGGCTATTGCAGCCAGCGGGCGACTAGGGCAGTTCTGGATGAAAAATCAGTGGAAGATAGATGCAAAGAATTTCTGCAAAATTTTGAAGGTTGTCTTGAAAACATAGAGAGAGGTGTCACAGAAAGCGTCAGAAAAACATCTTCAAAAACTGGACAATGATGTTAGAGCCATTGAAACTAAGATTGAAGGACTGATGACAGCACAAGTCACTGTGGAAGGGATTGTTACACAGGCTAAATCAGATGCTGCAAACTCAGGACTAAAAGAAATGGAGGAAAGAGATTTGAGAAAAGCTAACATTGTTCTGTTTGGTGTAAATGAAAGTGAGTCTCGACTGCTTCAGTCAGAAAAGAAGAAGATATGGAAAAATTAAAGGAGATTTGCACGAAAGTTTTGGAGGTAGACATTAGAGTGAAGCAAGTGAAACGTTTAGGCAAGTTCGAAAAAGAGAATGAATCACCAGACGAAGAAAGAAAACCGAGGTAATGTTAGCTGTGCTTGAATCACAGCATGATGTGATTGACGCCCTCAAAGCGTCAAAAAGCTGACAACACACAAAGACAAGAAGTATCACGCAGTCAACTTGAAAAGAGACATGACCCCTTTAGAAAGGAAGAAATGAGAAATTTGGTGAAGCTCAGAAATGCAAAGAGGGAAGACTCGAGACAGAAAGGAGAAAAGGCAAACTGGATCATCAGAGGCAAAAGTGTGATAAACACAGAGCGGGCAGCAGGGAACCTCAGGCCCTCAACGAGAGAGGGGCCCCAGAGACAAAATAGACCAAGACAAAATCAAATGTATATATTCTAATGTAGACACGTTTATGAATAAAAGAGCTGAACTTTTACACTTAGTGGAGCATGAGAAGCCAGATGTCATTTGTCTTACTGAACTGGTACCCAAGAATTCTGAACTACCAATGCAACCAGTTGAACTGGACATCCTTGGCGACTATGACTGTTTTCATAATTTTAAAGACAAGTCTTTGGAAAGAGGAGGGGTTGTATATACAAAAAAACTGTTTTCAGCACAACAAGTTATGTTAGATGAATGTAAGACAGCGAAAGAGAGTATTTGGGTGGAGTTCTCCTTGAAAGACAACGACAGTTTGGTAATTGGGTGTGTTTATAGGTCACTAAATAGTACTGAGACAAACAATACAAATGTAAACAGTTTGATTTCAAAAGCAATTCAAGGCAAATCACATGTGCTCATCTGTGGTGATTTTAATCATCCTGAGATAGACTGGTCAACAGAAATGACGCCATCTAGTGAAAACCATAAAGCCACCGTATTCATGGAGAAAGTTGTAAGAGACCTGTTCTTGCATCAACATGTAAAGAATCCTACTCATTATAGGGCTGAGCAAAGACCAACTCGTGTTGACTTAATTTTAACCAATGAGGAGGGTATGATAGAAAATCTTATACATGATGCCCTTTGGGGAAAAGCCATCATCAGGTTCTGCAGTTTGACTTTTTAGCATATACAGCTAACAAGATGGAAGAGAACAACTCTAGGTTTGTTTTCTCCAAAGGAGATTATGATAAACTTCGCATAAAGATCAAAGACAAGGAACTCGGTGAAAAAGTGAAAGGAAAAGGCCTATTAGAGGCATGGAACTATTTCAAGCAAAGAATAGATGAGGCAATGGAGGAGAGTATCCCAAAGCGAAGTAGCGGAGGGAGAGCAGGGATTGGGACAAACCAAAGGAAACCATTGTGGTGGGATAACAATGCACTGACAAAGATAAAGGAGAAGAGAGAGCATTTAAGAGATACACTGAGTCAAGAGAGGGCAAAGACTACCAGAAATATGCGACAGCCAGAAATCAGACAAAGTCAGCATGTAGGAACGCAATCAAACAGTATGAATAGAAGATAGCAAAAGAAGTGAAAATAAACCCCAAAGCGTTCTACTCATATGCAAACAGTAAACTCAAGACTCGGGAGAGGTGTGGCAGATTTAATTGATGACAAAGGGGATACAGCAACCACTAATGAGCAAAAAGCACAGGTACTAAACAGTTTCTTCAGTAGTGTGTTCACTAAAGAGAACATGGAGACAATACCAGACATAGAACCAAGAATTTGTCCGACGTTTGACCACATTGAATTCTCGAAGAAAGAAGTTATGAAAAGACTTAAACAGCTGGATGCTGGAAAATCACCTGGACCAGATGGCATGCACCCACGTGTACTAAAAGAACTCGCGGAAGAACTGGCGGAACCATGGCAGTCATATTCACACAGTCATTATATGAAGGCAAGCTACCAGAATCCTGGAAAGAGGCAAATGTGACCCCACTGTTTAAGAAAGGAGCAAAGAATAAACCTAGCAACTACCACCCTGTGAGCCTGACAAGCATACCATGCAAGATTATGGAAGGAATTATCAGAGACAGGGTGATAACACACCTAGAGACACATGATCTCCTCACTGACCACCAGCATGGGTTCATATCGCAACGCTCCTGTGTCACAAACCTCCTCTCTGTACTTGACTCATGGACCCAGTCTCTAGACGAAGAAAAGCCGTTGAGCGCAATATATCTTGATTTTTTCGAAAGCATTCGACTCTGTCCCCCACGAACGGCTTCTTAGAAAAGTAGAATCCTACGGGATTTCTTCAAACGTCTTGGCATGGATCAGAAATTTTCTGGGAGGGCGACAACAATGCGTTCGAGTCAATGCCGCCTTTTCTGATTGGGCACCTGTCACCAGCGGAGTTCCACAGGGCAGCGTGCTGGGCCCAGTACTATTCGTTGTTTTTCATAAATGACCTTCCATCCGTTGTGCAGTCCTGCTGTGAGATGTATGCAGATGATACGAAAGTTTTCAACACAGTGGTATCACAGCAAAAAAGGGATCAGCTGCAACAAGACCTGGATAACCTGGTGAACTGGGACCAGTGGCAGTTAAGATTCAACACAGACAAATGTCACGTTCTCCACTTGGGCCGCCTCCAATCCAAAGTACAATTACAACATGAAGGCGCATGGATCAGATGCCAGAACTGTACTGGGTACATCAACCGCAGAGAAGGATCTAGGGGTTGTCATGGACAGTGAGCTGAAGTACAGCAATCATATTGCAATACAAGTCAGCAAAGCCAACAAGATCCTCGGTCTCATCAGAAGATCCTACGACTATCTGGACATTGACAGCATGAGATGCTGTTCATTGCCCTTATCAGGCCACACTTAGAGTTCGCCAACGTGGTATGGTCACCACGTTTTCAGAAGGATGCAATGCTAATTGAAGGAGTGCTAAGGCGGGCTACCAAACTGGATTCCTGGAATGAGAGATCTACAGTACAGTGACCGTCTAAGGAAAATGAAGATTCGAGCATGCACTATAGAAGGGAAAGAGGTGATATGATTGAGGTATATAAGTTCTGCAACGGCATGTACAACATCAAAGAAACGCCTCTGCAATTTGAAGGAATCTCCGTCACCCGAGGGCACTCACTGAAGCTGAAAAAATCACGATGCAATACCAGCCTCCAACAGCATTTCTTCACAAACAGAGTGGTGAACAACTGGAATGGACTGTCAGAAGATGTTGTGAAAGCACCGTCCCTCAGGCTTTCAAAAACAGATTGGATGCTGCATGGGCATCCCGTAACACAGACCACTAAAGTCTAAATTATATAGGCCTATGCCTCTAGCATCAGCCCGTGACTGTCAAAAAGTCAAGTAGGTAAGGGCAAAAAGTTGGACAAGAAGACCGGATCAAAGCCTGGAGGCTTAACAACGATCCGAATATTATATCATATCATATCATATCATGTCCCTTGAGAGGTACACCGACTATGGAAGTCCTTCCACTACATTATTACTCTATAAATACTTAGAAAGCTAGATCTAGAATTTAGATCTAGTGGAACTAGAACTGGTGATACTTAACACTATATTTGGCATAAAACTAAAAGAATTAAACACTATTAGACAGATCTAGAATAGATCTACCTAGATCTAGCTACTTTTTTTTTGTAGAGATACATTCATTTCTGGGTCAAACGGGACATCCAATTCTAAAGGAGTGCCACACACTAATCATCAATGCTATTTAACAAATCTACATTGTAGTAACTTACACTTACAGTGGGGGGGCGATCTAGATAATAGATCTAGAGGCCTTCCGATCTCATCTTTATTCTGAAATGTAGAGATGTATGATAGGCGGAAGTGGATAACATTTTCGACTTTTACTAAGAAAGAAGTTGGAAGTTTTGGGCATGAATAAATATTGATATCGATACTTGCGCTATTCAGCACGTTGACGACCATCCCTCTCCCTGTTGTACTGTCGTCAGTGCTCTTTGGAAAATGCGAGTTGGTGCCAGTTGGTGGTAATAACTGATATCGGACGTGTTTGTCTTAGGGTAGAACCACACCGGCGTCGGGCCCGACGGTCAGACCCGACCCGACGTTTTTTGCCGGCTGTGCCACCCATACCGCCAGCGGAACCCGACGGTCAGACAACACAGGCATTTGTAGAAAATAGCGTGTAGCAGAAGAAAATTGTTGTTGTTACTGTGGCTAAGAAGAAGGATACGAAGGCACAATAGCTCATCAAAACGATTTGGGTCCATCTCATACAACAAAAGCGGAAATCTCTTGGTGAATTTCACCACCTATATCCTCTGTTGTGATGAAGCGGGTCTTTCTTGTTGTAAATAGACGATCGATGCTGTACGCAAAGAATCAATGCTTCGTCATCTATTGTCAACCGACCAAGTTCTGAGAAATGCATCCTCCAGTCCACCGCTTGAGATTGCAAAATGCTATTAATAGACATGTGGGGGGGGGGGGGGAAGGAAATGATTTGTATAGAAAAACCTATAAAATTGTCTCCCATTTCACCCGACGGACGGCGTGGAATGAACACGTTCTTCCTAAAAAGTCGGCTCCGGGACGTCGGGTTTCGGTGTGGGTGGATCGTCGTTTTTTGTTACCTGACACTCCTAATGAGCCGGGTTGCATTTTTTCCCACGGAAATATGTCCGGTCTGACAGTCGGGCCCGACGCCGGTGTGGGTCTACCCTTAACGCCGTTACGTATGACTGTATGTGGTGCGTTGTCTGTCACGAGCTCTTGTCTCTTCTATGAGTCCAGATGTTGCTAGTTTTTCTAGTCCATTTTGTCTCCACACATGACCAAAAAATCTTATTTGCCATGCCTTGATGCTCTTCATAAGTTCTCTTTCTTTTCCAATTTTCACTATAACTTCCATGTTTGTGACTTTTGCTGTCCAGGATTTTCAATATTCTTTCTATATATTTCTTTCTTTCTTTATCAGTTGCCATTCTACCTTTCGGTGCATGGGTTCAGATGCCCGAGATGATCTTTTCTCCAGGATGCCCTGTCCTGGCATTTCTGTTTCCTTCCAAAAAGTTAAATTTTTAAGCTTCAATGCCTCTTTTATATCTTTTTCCCATTTTCTCCAAGGTTTGCCTTTGGTCTTTTACCTTAGGCTTCAGCATTGTATACTGATTTAGCCATTCTATTGTCATTCATTCTGTTTACAAACCATCTCAATTGATTTGTTTCTATCTTAGTTTTTATGCTATCTGCTTTGGTTTGATCTCTTATTGTTGTGTTTCTGATTTTGTCTCTTTTAGTTTTCCCTACTACTCTTCTTAGATATTTCATTTCAGCTGCCTGTACTCTACTGTATTCTACTGTCTAAAGTCCAGGTTT
>JAXRKP010000138.1:0-72500 GCA_037039925.1 Doris montereyensis | reverse complement strand
CCAATGAGGAAAAAAGTAGATGGCCGTTTGGGGGAGGCAATAGTCTGATTCAGTATTTCTCTATGGATTATTGGTCTAAAATAGGATATCTGTCCATTGACATGTGTAAGAAGCCGGGCAGTGGACAGGTAAGTACCTGTACGGGGAGTAAATGATCCTCCACAAATCTCCTGCTGCTTGCAGGCGGGCCTTGGCCGACCAAAGCCTGGGAGTTAACCCTGAAAGAAAACAACCTGCTGCCTTGCATGCCAGCCTTGACTGACCAAAGGCTAAAGGAGACATAAAATAACAACCTGACCTTGCAGGAAAATGACTAAAGGCTAAGGCCCTGGTAGGGGTAAGCCTCAAGGTGGCAACCCCAATTCATCTACTTAGATACAGTGAGATAATCCCCCGACATCCAAAACCAAACTATCCAGAGAAATAAATGTAATATTACCGGCTTTATCTTTCAAGACGAACTTGGAAACGAATACGACTGAAATTAACATAGAATGTTAGGGCAATAAATGGAAAAAAGTTAGAACTCGTTGACGAAATGGAAAATTTCAAATTAGATGTTTTGGCCATTACAGAAACAAAGAAAAAAGGACAAGGAATAGAAAATGTAGGACCGAATCATGTTTTAATCTTCTTAGAGTAGATGTCAAAGATAGAGCTAGAGCAGGACTAGGCCTCCTAGTGCATAAAAGGCATGGAAAACTACTAGAAAGTTGAAATTTATAAGCCACGGCTATTAGAGGTAAATATTCCACCAAAAGGACGAGAAATTAAAATATTAATAGCTTATGGACCAAACGAAGACGCCTCTAAAGAAGAAAATGATATCTTCGGAAACGATTTACAAATAGCTGCAGAGAATATTAATCCCAAACATGAACTAATGCTTTTAGGGAGATTTAAAACGCTAGAGTAGGCAACAATGGAAACGTCATGAGCAGTAATAGGTAAAGAAGGAGACAACAATTTCTCCAAATGGAGAGAGACTAATAGATTTTTGCCTAAAGAATAAATGAAAATAGCCAACACCTTTTTTCCTCATTAAATCGTCCCTCCTCAGTTGGCTGCAAGTGCAAGGGTGCTACTGGGTTATGCTGACCAAAGCCAGTGAAGGGTTGCTATTTAACTTTCCCTCCCCTACTGCGCTTAACAGTAATTCATAGGTCCAATTCCTTTACACACAATCAAAGCCTTGGTTTGGTCCATTATTTCATTATGATAAAAGACATGACGTATGAAATAAAGCGATTTAGGGGTGGGGGTGGGGGGGGAGTGCGGTCTTGAACAATAAGAACTTCCATAGTCGGGGTTTTACCCAAGGGACATGATAAGGAGGGTTTATTTTCAGGGTGTGTGATAAAAAAAGTTGGGGTTTGGTTTTTTGTGGGGGATAAAGAAAGAAAAAGAAAGAAAGAAAATGAAGAGGTAGTGGGGAGGAGTTACGTTCAACTTGGGCCAATCAGAGATCGTATTACTCTATTGCGATAACGGATTGGACTGAAGACTGTGGCAGATATCCACAAATATACAAGAGTAAATGAAGACAGCTGTGAAAAGTCAATGGTAGACTACATAATAGTTAGCAGCTCCTTTTTTACAGTACATCGGTAGTACCAATACATAAGAAAGGATCAACTATGGAATGCTTAAACTATAGAGGGATATCATTACTAGCATACCAGGAAAGTATAAGTCAGGATACTGGAAATAAGATTAAGGAAAAGAGTAGAGTAGAGTAGAGTAGAGGATCAGATTAAAGAGCACCAGAGTGGATTTAGACCAGGAAGAAGTGTACAAGACCACATATTTACAATTAGACAAATAATAGAAACATTCCTTGAGAGAAACATTGACTTGCACCTGTGTTTTATTGACTTAGAAAAGGCATTTGACACTGCGAGGAGGGACGAACTATAGCATTCCTTAAAAGAACACAATGTAGAGCAAAATTTAATAGAAGCCATTAACAGTTTTTTTACAATAAACCAACATGTGCAGTGAGAGTAGCTGGAAATGTATCTAAAGAATTTGATGTAGATATAGGAGTAAGACAGGGTTGTATCCTTAAAAGTCCTCTTTTTGTTTATCACATTTATGGATTCAGTCGCAAAGGCATCCTCAAAGATGAAGAAATGAATGTAGGTATGTGGAAGCTCAAACAAGTAAATGTAACAATGCTTTTATTTACCGATGATTTGGTTCTCTTGGAAAATCAGAAAATGACCTTCAGTCGAATATCAACATTATGAACAATGAACTGAATAAAAGAGGAATGAGAGTAAATGCAAAGAAAGCTAAAACAATGCTAGTAACTAGGGAGCTAAAACACAAAATCTTAAATTGGGCAGGGAGAATTTACAACAAGTTCAAAGCTACAATTACCTAGGATTAATGATTAACTCAGAGGAAATCTAAGAGAAGAAATAAGACAGAGAATCCAAAAGGCAAGTGCAATATATATAACCATCTAGGAAAGGCATTTGCAGGTAAGCACGAATTGTCAACAAAAACCAAAATGGCAGTATACAATACATTTTATTGTCCTACTCTCCACTATGGTAACGAAACTTGGACCTTAGACAGTAAAGAATACAGTAGAGTACAGGCAGCTGAAATGAAATATCTAAGAAGAGAAGTAGGGACCGGGAATTTAGATACTACTGTTATTAGTTTCGTAATATTAGTCTTGAATTCGATTTCCTGAACATGTACGAATAACATTTTGACGACACGGGGAAATAATTGTTTCCCGAAAATAGTACATGCGATGCTGTTGTATTCGGTGGCCGAAGTCTCGTAGGTTTATTACTGTGGCATTCGACGTTTTTCAGGGTATTCGATATTGTGAGTGAAGTATCGCTCGTCATTGTCTAATTTGTCTTCTTCTGAGTAGGAGGTATAAAGATTTGTTACGTGATTAGAGAGTTATCCTCATACCTCAGCAGGAACACCAAGAAGTTAAAAGAAAGTACTTGTTTCTTGTTTTAAAAAAAATAAAACTTTATTGATACACTGAAAACGAACGTAAGTAGGCAAAGGCTACCTTGAGTCGTGAAGAGTAGGCACTTGAAATAGCCCAAATGAATCTTTTAAATCTTACTACGTCACTACTTTTCAGTTGAGTCTGTTTATTTGTGTAACCTAGATCAATCTAGATTCTAGATCTTTAGATCTAGATTCTAGATCTAGATTAGATTAAGTGAGATCTAGAGTAGGGCACATCTTGGACCTTCTGTTTTTTAATATTCATAAATGATCTGGGAAAATCTGTCCCCTGATACAAATCTTAAACTGTTTGCGGACGTGCAGCCTGTTGTTTCGAGAAATAACAAAACAAAGCCAGTGCAGAAAAACCTTCAGAGAGATCTGTCAACCCTTGAAAAATGGACTGAAGAGTGGCATATGAAATTCCATCCATCAAAGTGCTATGTGATGAACGTTACACCAAAACGAAAGCCAGTCATGTATGATTATACCCTCATGAACGAGCATCTGGAACACGTTCAAAGCATACCATATCTGGGAGTCCGCCTCAACAACAAACTCCAATGGGATGATCATATAAATGAAATCACATCAAAAGCAAATAGATGCCTTGGGTTTATCCACCAAACCTGCGTCAATGCCCCATGCAAATTAAATCTCAGGCATACACAGCACTGTTAGGCCGACGCTAGAATACGCTAGTGCTGCATGGGATCCACACCACCAATACCAAATTGACCAAATTGAAAAGGTACAGAGACAGGCAGCGAGTTGTAAAAAATGCTGGTCAAGAGAACAAGGATGCGTGACTCAAGCATTACAGGAACTTAACTGGTCTTCTCTGGAAACCCGCCCTAAAACACTCTCGCCTCACACATATTTACACAGCAATAAACACAGACACATCAACCGTGAAAATCCCAACTTATTTTTCTCAACGCAACAATGAATATACTCGCTCAACAAGGAAATCATCACCAGCAAAAATTCATCAACCCACATACCCGGACCAACATTTACAAACACAGCTTTTTCCCTCGAACCATCTGTGAGTGGAATGCCCTGCCAACAGAGTCATCAACAGCTTATCTGTTGACCAATTTAAACGTGTGCTTGGACGTGAAAATGTGTGAATATGAACTGTGAAGTGTAACAGTAACACTATATTCGTATTCATGGGCAAAATGCCTTTTTTTGAATTATCAATTCTGATTCTGATAGGATGACAGAAACAAGAATGTTAAAATTAGGGAAGAATTTCCATAGTAGGGCACATCTGAGGAGCAAAGGCTAAATAATTTAATTTTATAAACTAGATTTGTTCCGTTTTGGGCAAAAATGGCGGACGTTCTTCTTAGGGCCTTGACAGACAAGCTACAACAATTGTCGTGGGTAGTAAATACTGCACAGAAAGTGTCGCCTACTTTTGTGTGGTAGCCATACGGGGCGACATTTAACGCTACTGCTCAGTTCAACATGGATGATCGGAGAGTCAGGGTGGCTTTCATCATGGTGATGAGAAGAATCTTAAAAAAAAGAAAGCTGACAAAGAAGATTTTGGGTTCATCCCATTGTTTCTCACAGATTACTAAGAGGACAGTTTTACACCTTATATGAAGAACTTCAAGAAGATGAGTCCAAATTCTTCAATTACTTTCGAATGCCCAAAGCCACATTTGAAGAATTGACAACGATTTTGACACCAGATCTAACTTTTTTTAGTGCATATAACTACAATCAAATCGGAAAACAAATAGATAAGAATCAATATGCCAGTGCCGTACGTCTCAAGGAGCCAACCACTGTTTTATATTCCTCACTTGTGCTGTCCCAAATGATGTTTCTGCTCTTTATTTCCAAAATCAAACACTCTGTTTCGTGATAAAAAGACATGGTTGCACGGGAACTATTGTCGTGTTGAATGAGAAGCGAGAAAAAACACAGCTTTTGTAGGAATGCGCCGGCAGGAAATACATCTCGTGTGTCCGCGTCCATTGAACACAGTGCTTCACCAATATGCTGGTGTGTCGCGGCGGAGCAGAATGTGGGCGACACACATCTGCTACGCCAAGACTGAAAATAACGCCTGTCGCTAGTGTGACCGCTCCCATTGCCTACAGTGTATCTCCAGACTGCACAGTAATTCCTGCTGCGTTTACATCTCGTCTGTCAAGGCCCTTAGATATATTTCATTTCAGCTGCCTGTACTCTACTGTATTCTTTACTAAGGTCCAAGGTTCGTTGTCACAGAGGAGAGTAGGACACAAAATGTATTGTATACTGCCATTTTGGTTTTTGTTGACAATTCGTGCTTACCTGCAAATGCCTTTCCTAGATGGTTATATATATTGCACTTGCCTTTGGATTCTCTGTCTTATTTCTTCTCTTAGTTTTCCTCTGAGTTAATCATTAATCCTAGGTAATTGTAGCTTTGAACTTGTTGTAAATTCTCCCTGCCCAATTTAAGATTTTGTGTTTTAGCTCCCCTAGTTACTAGCATTGTTTTAGCTTTCTTTGCATTTACTCTCATTCCTCTTTTATTCAGTTCATTGTTCATAATGTTGATATTCGACTGAAGGTCATTTTCTGATTTTCCAAAGAGAACCAAATCATCGGTAAATGAAAGCATTGTTACATTTACTTGTTTGAGCTTCCACATACCTACATTCATTTTCTTCATCTTTGAGGATGCCTTTGACTGAATCCATAAATGTGATTTAAACAAAAGAGGACTTAGGATACAACCCTGTCTTACTCCTATATCTACATCAAATTCTTTAGATACATTTCCAGCTACTCACTGCACATGTTGGTTTATTGTAAAAACTGTTAATGGCTTTATTAAATTTTGCTCTACATTGTGTTCTTTTAAGGAATGCCATAGTTCATCCCTCCTCGCAGTGTCAAATGCCTTTTCTAAGTCAATAAAACACAGGTGCAAGTCAATGTTTCTCTCAAGGAATGTTTCTATTATTTGTCTAATTGTAAATATGTGGTCTTGTACACTTCTTCCTGGTCTAAATCCACTCTGGTGCTCTTTAATCTGATCCTCTACTCTACTCTACTCTACTCTTTTCCTTAGTCTTATTTCCAGTATCCTGACTTATACTTTCCTGGTATGCTAAGTAATGATATCCCTCTATAGTTTAAGCATTCCATAGTTGATCCTTTCTTATGTATTGGTACTACCGATGTACTGTAAAAAAGGAGCTGCTAACTATTATGTAGTCTACCATTGACTTTTCACAGCTGTCTTCATTTTGCTCTTGTATATTTGTGGATATCTTTAAATGAGGAAAAAGGTGTTGGCTATTTTCATGTTATTCTTTAGGGCAAAAATCTATTAGTCCCTCTCCATTTGGAGAAGTTGTTGTCTCTCCTTCTTTACCTATTACTGCTCATGACGTTTCTACATTGTTGCCTACTCTAGCGTTTAAATCTCCCAAAAGCATTAGTTCATGTTTGGGATTAATATTTCTGCAGCTATTTGTAAATCGTTTCCGAAGATATCATTTTCTTTTTAGTGGCGTATTCGTTTGGTCCATAAGCTATTAACAATTTAATTTCTCGTCCTTTTGGTGGAATATTTACCTCTAATAGCCGTGGCTTATAAATTTCCAACTTTCTAGTAGCTTTCCATGCCTTTTATGCACTAGGAGGCCTAGTCCTGCTCTAGCTCTATCTTTGACATCTACTCCTAAGAAGATTAAAACATGATCTGTCCTACATTTTCTATTCCTTGTCCTTTTTTTCTTTGTTTCTGTAATGGCCAAAATATCTAATTTGAATTTTTCCATTTCATCAACTAATTTTAACTTTTTTCCATTTATTGCCCTAACATTCTGTGTTTTTAAAATTTCAGTCCGTATTCGTTTCCAAGTTCGTCTTCGAAAGATAAAGCCGGTAATATTACATTTATTTCTCTGAATCAGTTTGGTTTTGGATAAGCAGAGGATTAGCTCACTGTATCCCTAGTAGATGGTGGGGCTGCCACCTTGAGGCCCCTACCAGGCCTTGTTATTTTCCAAGGCCCGCCTGCAAGGCAGCAGGAGACTTGTGAAGGCGGGATCATCTACTCCCCATACAGGTACTTACCTGTCCACTGCCCAGCTAGCACACATGTCAATGGACAGATATCCTATTTTAGACAATAATCCATAGAGAAATACTGAATCGAGACTATTGCCTCCACACAGCGGCCATCTACTTTTTTTCCTCATTGGTTTCCACTTGTCGGCAATTTAAAACATAGGATTTTTTCATTGCTCCAACTTCTACGGAAGTGCCTAGCAACAAAGCTATTATTGGTATGTTGCTTCCCCCGGCAACCTATGCTTGCTTCGGATTTTGTTACTTGTTTCAGGGTCGCTCAGGGAAGTTTTCCGCTTCAGGGTAAGGGATGGTTGATAGATGGTTAACTGTAAAATATGTATGTTTAACCCCTCCCCCACATTTTCTTAAACCCATCCGCATCATACCACGTCTATAGACATTATACCTCCCTACAATGGATGAAAAACAAATTGACAACAGTCTCTCGCAATTTGTTTCTTGGACAGTTGTACCTGTCTCCAGAGTTTTACAACACTGCTCTGTTGAGAGAAGCTCGTTGAAGAAACGAGTACACGAGCGCTAACGCTTCTTTATAGTTAACTTTATTCCTTCAAAAACGTATTTTTAACCGCTTCCATCCAAAACTTCCCAGAATATTTGGATGCTGACACTTTGTAAATAAATAAAATGAAATCGAAACGGTTTCACGAGGATTTTGTCTTCTTTTGGTCACGCTTTGTTATTTCGCACGCGCATTTTGGCAAAAACCCCGTAAAGTTGACAAAATTTGAGCGTTTGTATCCAAACTGTCTGTCTCGTGATTTAGATCCGTGAAATTTACAAATTTGTCTCTGTTCACACTTGTCCTCTTTGCCACCTAGGAAATCCATCAGTGGGCCTACTACTACAAGCCATCTCTGGAACAAAAGAATTTTGGGCCGAACGAAATCATACTGTGTTTCGCCCTTTTGTAGACTTTTAAAACAAAATTTCACCCATTGGTCTTCTTTTTTTTGATACATGTTATGTTAGTAAGTATATTGTACCAACACATATTAGGTAACATGGACTGGTAAAACGTTTATGAAAAATGTTCATATATATAAACGAAACACCTGCTCTTCCTGGTAACAACATGTCTCTATAGTCAAATGCTACCTCAAACTACATGGTTGGTTTCAGTCTCAGTCCGATTTTCGATAAAGTCTCTGTCAACGTCACATTGAACTGTTCATGTTCATCAATCAGTCAGTCTATCGTCACTGCCTCACTCACTCATTTGAACTGCTCGTATTCTGGCTGTTGTGGCACAGTCTTCAGTCCAACCGTGTCGCAATAGTGTCATACGATCTCTGATTGGGTCAAGTTGAACGTAACTCCTCCACTTACCTCTTCATTTTTCTTTCTTTCTTTCTTTCTTTCTTTTCTTTATCCCCCACAAAAACCAAGCCCCAACTTTTTATCACACACCCTGAAAATAAACCCTCCTTATCATGTCCCTTGGGTAGAACCCCGACTATGGAAGTCCTTCCTGTTCAGGACCCGCACCCCACCCCCCCCCCCCCTAAATCGCTTTATTTCATACGTCATTTCTTTTATCATAATGAAATATCTAGAATCTATATCTAAGTATAGGGTATTACTTAGATCTAGATTCTCGTTTTGTTGTCTGAAGAAGGGTTATACCTGAAACGTCAAGTGTTTGTTCGTCTTTATTAGTGGAGTTGTCACTTATTGTCATATTTCGCCTGTGTGCCAACAATGAAGGCCGGAGCGAATGAATGGGGAGGGTGTGACATGCGCAGACAAGCAGAACGCTTATACCCGAAACGTCACGTGTTTATTCTGACTTTATTAGTGGAGTTGGTTACTTATTGTCATATTTCGCCTTGACTTCATTCCACTGTGGCTCCTTCGTATTCTTGGCACACAGGGGATTCTCCCTATTCTTTGTTTTGCTATATCCCCAACAAGTTTCTCAACTGGCGAGGTTTTTATTGGTTTATGCAATTATGCACAGCAGAAGCAATATTCCGATATAACCGACTCGCGTGTTTGTCTGATTGTGCTATAGCAATATTTTATTTACAAAGATAAAGAATGAAAACGGGGTTTTAGAATAGTGTCGTTTCAACGGACTTCTCGTTATTTCAGGACTCGTTATAAGTGGACTCCACTGTATGTACAATGATATACCCGGCTTGAACTTTCGAAGACGACTCTGGAAAAGAACACAGACTGTGATTTTGGAACATGGAATGTTAGGGCACTTAGACTTAATGGAAAGGAGTCAGAATTAGCTGAAGAAATGGAAAAATTCAAAGTAGACATTTTGGCTATTAAAGAAACAAACAAAAATGGACAAGGAATAGAAAATGAAGGACCAAATCATACTTTAATCTTCTCAGGAGTAGATGTCAAAGATAGAGCTAGAGCAGGAGTAGGCCTCCTAATGCATAAAAGGCAAGAAATGCTACTAGAAAGTTGGAAATTTGTAAGCCCACGGCTATTAGAGGTAAATATTCAATGAAAAAGGAAGAGAAAATAAAATTATTAATAGCTTATGGACCAAATGAAGATGCCACAAAAGAAGAAAAAGATATCTTCAAAACGATTTACAAATAGCTGCAGAGAATCTCAAACCCAAACAGGAATTAATGGTTTTAGGAGATTTAAACGCTAAAGTAGGCAACAGTGCAGAAACATCAGGGGGAGTTATAGGTAAAGAAGGAGAGACAACAACTTCTCCAAATGGAGAGAGACCAATAGGTTTTTGCCTAAAGAATAACATGAAAAAACTAAAACATTTGGTAAAGATATCCACAAATATACAAGAGTAAATGAAGACAGATGTGAAAAGTCAATGATAGACTACATAATAGTTAGCAGCTCCCACTTTTTTACAGTTCAATGATAGCCAAAATGAGATTTAATGATCATCACGTGATAGACAAACAGAAAAGGAAAGAAACATAAAGAAGAAAGCTACTTAACTCAAAATAGAAGAACTAAATAAACCAATAGTAAACAAATGTACCAATCCAGGATAAAAAGATCTATCAGTGAAAGGCAGATGGATCTGAAGGAAAGCACAATAGAAGAAAAGTGGCAAATATAAAAGAAACACTCCTCAGTTCTACTGAAGAGGTCTGTGGTAGGAAACAAATTAAAGGAGATAGGAAAAGAACAGCATGGTGGAATGAGAATGTCAAGACTAAGATGGTGGAAAAGAAAGATGCCTGGAAGAAATACTTGCAAACAAAGAGACCAGAGGATAAGATAGATTACGTGAGTAAAAGAACTATCGCCAAAGAGGAAGTTAGGAAAGCAAAACAGGAATCAATGGGAAGAGTTTGGACAAAGACTTCAAGAAAGCTATCAAGGAAATCAAAAGCTGTTCTGGGCAGCAATGAAGAGCATGAGAAAGACCAAAGCATGCCCAATACGACAAATTAAGAACGCCAAAGGAGAAATAATGAAAGGAGACAGCGAAATCATGGAAATGTGGAGAAAGTATTTTCACCAATTACATAATCCCTCCAAAACATATGAAACAAGTAGTACAGATCAATTATTAGGAGTAACAAGTAATCGAGATGAGACAGCTGAAGATGTAGATATCTCAATAGAAGAACTTCAAATAGCTTTTATAAGAAAAGTGAAATTAGGAAAAGCCCCAGGAGCAGATCAAGTTTATCCAGAAAAGATTAAAAACCAAGGGAGAGAGGCAGACAAACTACTACATGCAATATGTCAACAAGCATGGAAATCCAAACAGGTGCCAGACGATTGGAAAAAGGGAACGGTAGTACCAATACATAAGAAAGGATCAACTATGGAATGCTCAAACTATAGATAATAGAGGGATATCATTACTTAGCGTACCAGGGAAAGTATATGCCAGGATTATGGAAATAACACTAAGGAAAAGAGTAGAGGATCAGATTGAAGAACACTAGAGTGGATTTAGACCAGGTAGAAGTGTACAAGATCACATATTTACAATTAGACAAATAATAGAAAAATTTCTTGAGAGAAACATTGACTTGCACTTGTGTTTTATTGACTTAGAAAAGGACACTGTGAGGAGGGACGAACTATGGCATCCCTTAAAAGAACACAACGTAGAGCAAAATTTAATAGAAGCCATTAAAAGTTTTTACAATAAATCAACATGTGCAGTGAGAGTAGCTGTAAATGTATCTAAAGAATTTGATGTAGACATAGGAGTAAGACAGGGTTGTATCCTTAAAAGTCCTCTTTTGTTTATCACATTTATGGATTCAGTCGCAAAGGCATCCTCAAAAATGAAGAAAAGGAATGTAGGTATGTGGAAGCTCAAACCAGTAAATGTATCAATGTTTTCATTTGCTGATGATTTAATTCTGTTTGGAAAATCAGAAAGGGACCTCCAGTCAAATATCAACATAATGAATAATGGAGGAATGAGAGTAAATTCAAAGAAAAACCAAAACAATGCTAGTAACTAGGGAAGCTAAAACACAAAATCTTAAATTAGGCAGGGAGAATTTAGAACAAGTTCAAACCTACAATTACTTAGGAGTAATGATTAACTCAGAGGAAAACTAAGAGAAAAAAATCAGCCAGAGAATCAAAAAAGGCAAGTGCAATATATAACCATCTAGGAAAGGCATTTGTAGGTAAACAAGAATTGTCAACAAAAACCAAAATGACAGTATACAACACAGTTTATTGTCCTACTCTCCTCTATGGCAGTGAAACGTGGACTTTAGACAGTAGGGAATACAGTAGAGTGCAAGCAGTCGAAATGAAATATCTAAGAAGAGTAGCAGGGAAAACTAAAAGAGACAAATTCAGAAACACAACAATAAGAGATCAAACCAAAGCAGATAGCATAAAAAATTAAGATAGAAATGAATCAACTGAGATGGTTTGGGCCTGTTAAGAGAATGAATGACAATAAAGTAGCTAAAAATCAGTATACAGTGCTAAAACTCAAGGTAAAAGACCAAAAGGCAGACCTCAGAGAAAGTGGGAAGAAGATATAAAAGAGGCATCAATGCAAAGAAATTTAACTTTCACGGAAGGAAACAGAAACTGCCAGGACAGGGCAGCCTGGAGAAAGATCATTTCGGGCATCTAAAACCCATACACCGGAAGGTAGAATGGGAGCTGATAAAGAAAGAAAGAAAGAAAGAATTTAAGAGCTGTGAGAGGAAACTTCAGTAAAGACTGTGATAGAACACTATAGTGAAGACTCCTATTCCCACAGCTATTGATAGAACTTTCCCTTAAAGTTTATATACTAAAATTAATCTTGAGACTTTGGAGTGCTAGCAGAGTCATGAATCGTTCCTTATATACTGCACTATAGAATTGTAATTTTAATTACATATTTATCCATTGGGTCTAATTTAAATTAGACTCTAGATTGTTTATTTTGTGTCCATGCTACATCCTAACTTCATCTGAAAAATGAAGAAATTTTTATAATACAAAATATAGCAATAGCTAATGTGGAATTGGGAGGATACTCTATCAATTAATCAAATATGTCTGTCAGTGTCAGTGTCACTGTCCCTCATTTCACCTCCCAGTGTCCCTCATTTTGACTTTTCAAACTTGGCAACTCTACAATATATTGTGCAGAGAAAATGATCTAGTATCGACATAGATGTTTTGAGACTAGTCAGATCAGGTGATCTAGATCATAAAAAATATTAACAACTCTTAGATCTTCATCTAGTCCTGTGTGTTCAATCTCTCGAAAATAGAAGAAATAATTGAAATCAACTTACCTTTGCTTCAACTTTAACTTGATTTAAGTCAACATAAATGGTAAGTTGTTTGGTGTTTACTACTCTTATGAAATTGATCTTGCCAAATTTCATCCACTCTCTGTTCTGTTGTTATTTTTTTCATTATTTCGTTTCATCAACAGAACTGAAAGTCATGGATAATGTTGATGCCAAATCAGGTGGTGATGCCCCAAATATAGGGTAAATAGTGTCAATACGTTAGGAATTGTGATTTCAAGTTTGTTTCCATCGGTATTGTTATTTGTGTTAGTTTAAAGAGATGGATCAATGATGTTTATAAGATTAAGATGTTTGAGGAACAGTTTATTGGTGTTAGTTTGACCCTTTAATCATCAAAACAGCCTTAGCTGTCCAAAATGGGTGGATACGTCTGAATAATCGTGTAACTACTAAGCCAATCACTGCCATTGAAATGACTGTGATGTCAGTACAATAGTACTTTGTTTGGGTTATCTTCATATAAATTTGTGAAATTTAAAAAAATTGTGACCAAAATATTGATTTTCTGTTTTTTACATCGGGTAGAACAATTACTTATTACAAGTTTATGGCTGAGGCATGTCCATTTTATATGAATTGTTTGTTACATAATATTTTGTAGGTGAGGATAGAAAGAAATAGTTAAAACTTTGGCTTTAATTACCCTTAAAATTGAGTGAGAGAATGGCACTCAAAACCACTTATTTTGTGACAGAAAAGGATAATCTCGTAGCACTGGTTGTGTCGGGCTATCTGCTACACACTTGCCGAGTTGAAGGTCCCACAGAATAGTAGGAGGGAATGGAAAATTTAGTGTGTTAAAGGAGAGATACAGCTTTCATAACCTCTGTACTAGAGGCTTGTTTAGAAATCATATGATTACGGGAAAGTCGACTTGGGATTGCCGACCTCTCATTGGCTTACACGTTGCCAACCAGGATTTCTTTGTCTGGAATTCATTGCGACTCTGTCCTAGCGCTGAGTGATATAAGAGGCTGAACACAAAGTGTTGCCTGTGTGTGTGTCTGTAATTATGGCTTTAACGGATGGAAAGACGCCTATGCTATGAAATGAATTCTTTTAGGCTTTAACTCATATGACGGAAACTTCCTCTGATACCATCTTTCATGTCATATATATATATCAATTTTATCATAAACATATCATGAAATCGGTAAAGTTCTCAATCATCTCACTGTTTTATTTGTTTCACTCTGTAGAGCTTTCCACGGTGGTGGTTCATCTGCTCCAGTCTTTGCAGCATCAGATTATACCTCCAATAAGTATAAAATGGATAATGAGTACCGTGGAATAGCTGTGATCATCAACAACACAATCTTTGCCAAACACACAATGATGGGTGAAAGGACCGGGTCAGATAAAGACGCAGGAAGCATATATGATACCTTAAACATGTTGAGATTTGAAAAAATATTGTTTCATCGCAACCTTAAGGCATCTGAAATTAAGACATATCTTAAAAAAGGTAATTAATTATTGAAGTGAACTTGTAGCATTGAAATCAAATTTTTTCTCTTCTCTCTCTATTTATCTCAGTTACAGAAAATTCTTGCTATCTGATCTATTTTGAGAACAGCTAACGCAAAATATACAGCAACAAAATAGACAAATTTCTTGCTATATTACAGAGTATCTAAAAAAATTAACCCAAACGAAAGTCTATAGATTTTTAGAAAATCGTTCAAAGTGAACGAAACTTGGTAACCATCAACAAGATTCTATGTCAAAACATGACACAAGTTTTGAATTTGAAACTCTGACTCATAATGAAATAACAGTATTGAATAAAGTCACCAAAATTTAAATGTTTCAAAATTGATGTGATGAACGAAGCCAATCAAAAGTAACGAATGTTGAAACATCTGATAACTAAAATTTGTCAAGAAATTTTGGGCTTTCTCAAGCGTCTTCAAAAACTAACGGCACATTGTGATGCACTGTATAGAGTCAACGTTGGTGAGCTTGTATTTGACCTGAAGTAAAAATGCCCTGTATCCAAGATCAACACTGACCATTCTCCTTACAGTCTTTTTTCAGACCTAACTGTAGGCTTCGTTGTCAGAGCGATGTCTCGTGGTTGTTAAGAATTGATTCAGTGAGACTATCAATATTTTTCTCAATTCTTACACTCCGGGGGTCGACTAGAAAAATGCGAAGGCTGGTTTTCTCTCTTTTTATTTTGGTTCTTCCATTAGCCAAGAACTTTTCTCCCCACGTGAGAATCATAATTTAAGAAGGCGCATCGGGGGTCTGAAACTTATAACAAGGTTTGAGTGTATTTAGACACATAGTCCCATCATCAATTTAAAAAAAAAAAATGTTCATTTGTTTACAAAGAGGAAGTAATTGTTTGGGTTAACTTTTTCTGCGACAATAGGCTTGTATAGCACAATATATTCTGCACTTATTTACACATCTTTCTTTTTCTTTATATCTTTCTTTTTCTTTATCGTTCTTTTCATTCTTATTTTCCATTATGCTCTTCTCATTTTAAAAAAGGATTTCTTTAATATTCTGCTCTCCTTTCCTTTCCCTTGCTTTTATTTTTCTTCTTACGTTACACTATGTAATGCTTACAATTTACTGCAAATTGTGTGTAGTCCATGTATGTGTATTGTAGGATAAAAGGTTAAATTAAAAAAATTGCAGACTGCTTCTTTCTCATTTAATGAAGTTTTAACTTTTTTGTCGATGATTATTTTAACTTCACTCTATTGTATACAATTGGTTCCTTTTGAATTGCAGTAGTAGTAATATCACTGTGGTAAACCGACATTTGATCAAGAATCAATATTGCATTGAACGTTGAACTGTGCCCTCTTTGTTTCAATAGTATTACTAGTAGTTGTAGTAGTAGTAGAAGTAATACTTGTGTAGTAGTAGTAGTAGTAGTAGTAGTAGTAGTAGTAGTAGTAGTAGTAGTAGTAGTAGTAGTAGTAGTAGTAGTAGTAGTAGTATTACTAGTAGTTGTTGTAGTAGTAGAAGTAATACTTGTGTAGTAGTAGTAGTAGTAGTAGTAGTAGTAGTAGTAGTAGTAGTAGTAGTAGTAGTAGTAGTAGTAGTAGTATTACTAGTAGT
The DNA here is from genome assembly GCA_037039925.1 of Doris montereyensis. Classification (NCBI taxonomy): domain Eukaryota; kingdom Metazoa; phylum Mollusca; class Gastropoda; order Nudibranchia; family Dorididae; genus Doris; species Doris montereyensis. The sequence goes on along the minus strand of JAXRKP010000138.1, from coordinate 56,583 downwards.
TGTAGTAGTAGTAGAAGTAATACTTGTGTAGTAGTAGTAGTAGTAGTAGTAGTAGTAAGTAATACTTGTGTAGTAGTAGTAGTAGTAGTAGTAGTAGTAGTAATAGCAGTAGCATTGGGACCCATTAATCCAAATTGTGTGAGAACAGGCAAAAAATTTGGATTGACCGGGATATTGGATTACCTGAAAATGCCTTATTTTGATCTAGTTGCGGGTGTGGGGTATTAAATAATGTAAAGTGGATGCATTATTTTATATACAGGTTTTGGGACCAATGAACTTTTAGTTTGGTTGATAAATCAAAATCTTTTCGCTGGTGTGGAGCCATCTTATCAACTGATGAGTCTACGTTTTGAGCCCCCTATTTATCCTAATCAATCAGACGGAAACAATGAAATGCATAACCGCTATTAGAACAGTCCAGACAGCTGGAATCACCGTTACATTGATGTTATTTCCTTTGATATCTGTTTAGACAGCTTAAAGCGCATCTTCTTTGGTCCACCCGCCATGTCACCACGGCCACTTTACTAAAATAGACTTAGGTCCAGCTTACACTGACCGAGTGTCTAACATGTGAATGATGTTATGTGTATAAAAGCATTATTGTGTTGAAATTTCACTTTGACTTATGACGGGATTTGATTCAATTAAAACTTTTTTCTCCCTTGACCCAAAACAATGTGTATTAAGGGGGTTGAAATTTGGATTAGATACAGAAATTTTTTATTTTAAAAATAATAATTTGGAATAAGCAGGAATTTGGGATAAACCGAATTTGGAATAAGCAGGTATGACTGTAGTAATACTATTACATTAATCTCCACCTAAGAGGTCATGTTTTCGCGTAAACAGATTTTTTTTCTTCTTTAGATATATCATGCTTAAGAGTGCTTTGAAATCTTCAGTTTGGCTAAAAGGCGGGTTTTTCTTTCACCAGAAGACCACATGGTCTGCTCAACTCAAGGCAATAAAATGAAAATTCATTCAAATTTAGATCAGCAATGCTGCATTTCTCTCTGTCTGGAATATGTAGATCATGTTCTTGGACTAGAGTCCCTGCTAGTGTTAGGTCCCGCCGGGTCAGTATCAGGTTCTTTGATGTTGAAGCTGGACAACTACCAGGCAATTGACACCTACGTGTTCCTTGCACCAGCACGCAACTCTTGCAGACCGTTCGCTTGTTGAAACATCTTACCCAGATCAAGGGCACTGCCATAACTGATGCGATTTAAAAGCGTGTTTTCATTGATAGAGGATTGATGCTAGTCTCTGGATTAAAACTGAATTAGGCCTAATTGTTTGATGCAATAGTTATCTGATTTTGTGATCATTTAAAAAAAAAATGTCATCCGGACAGGCACCGAAAGATGTTGTACCTGTCATTCCAATTTCTTTAGAGAAAGGAATATAGACTAACGTGGAGCTTACACCAAATGCAACAGAAGTCACTCATGTTATTTGGTTTTTTAATGGCTATCTGGTTTTCTGATCATTCGGAAAAGAGAAAAAGAAAAAGTTTTTAAAGAAACTTTTTTTTGGTCATCCTCCTTTTATTACTTTGTTATCATTTATTTAATGAAAAAAATGGTGCTAATGTTGTCCGATGTTATCCTTCTCATTGATAGTTGCAAGTGAAGATTACTCTAATAAGGACTGTTTTGTTTGCGTCATCCTGAGCCATGGAGAGGAAGGTTATATTTGGGGAACTGACGATAAAGTTGCTATGGACGATCTTGTGGCCCCCTTCAAGGGAGACAAGTGCAAGAGTTTGGCTGGAAAGCCAAAGATTTTTTTTCATTCAGGTAAACTCTTCTTTGAGTTTGATGTGATTTTTTTGTTTGTTTGTTGATCTATAAGTGACTTGCTGAGCTTGACCCGTAAGCCTTTCAAAATGCCAATTTGTACTCTTTATACAACGATGTCCAAGTCTTTCAAACTTTATGTTTATTGATATTTTTTATATATATGCGTTTGCAGCTTTTTGCATTGATTGAGAATAAGATCAGAAGGAGATGGGACTTCAATAAAGGTTACACTAGTAATGTCCAAATAGAACATGATGAAGAGTGACAGGCATTTGCCTTTCTTCTTCTTCTTCCGCCAGCTTGCCGGGAAGCATAGGCCATCAACAAATAATCTCCAATCACTTCTTTCCTGGGCCAGCTTCTCCATAGATTTCCATGTTTGCCCCGCCTTCTTCATCTCCCCTTCCAGTCCTCTTCTCCATGTAGCCCTTGGCCAACCTATTTCTTTCGTTTTAAATCTTTTTCAGCTGATACTTGTCCAGTTTTTTCCCATAGATTAATCTTTGAGATAACTTCAGGCCAGAATATTTTGACAATTCTCCTTAGACATCTATTTATGAATGATAATTTTTTTGTAGGGTAGTTTTTGTGTTTCTCCATGGTTCTGAGCCATACGTTAGCACTGACTTGACATTTGAGTTGAATATCCTTAGTTTGATTCTTTCTGGTAAACTCTTGCTGGACCATACCTTGTTAAGGCTTAAAAATGTTTGTTGTGCCTTCTGTATCCTGGTTTAGACATCTTTTCCACACCTCCCTTGCCATCAATCATGCTACCCAGGTAGCAAAATTTGTCCATACTTTCCAATGGTTCTCCTTTTAGGGTTATTGGCAGAGTTTTTCAGTAGTTGCGAAGAATCTTGGTTTTATTGTAGTTGAGTCTGAGTCCCACAGATGATGCTATGGTCTAAATGGCATCTGTTTTCTCCTGCATTTGCTTGTGCGTGTGTGAAAGCAAAGCGATATCATCGGCGAAGTCTAGGTCGTTCACTTGTTTTGTCATAGTCCATTGAATGCCATTTCTGCTCCCGTCTGTTGCATTTTTCATCAGTCGATGGCTAAAAGAAACAAAAAGGGAGAAAGAAGACAGCCTTGGTGAACTCCCGTCTTGATGTTGAAAGATTCAGAGACTTCTCCAGCATGTACTACTTTCCCATATGATTTCTGTATTATTCTTGTAAGTTTTAAGGGCAACTCCATAATGTCGCAAGAGTTTCCAAAGAGAATCCCATGGAGGCTGTCTAATGCTTTCTCAAAGTTGATGAAATTGATGTATAGGGGTTGTGCAGGTGGTGGTCAATTCAGCAGTTGTGAGAAGTGTTCCTTCCAACGAGACATTTGTTCCTCTTTTTGTGGTAAGAAGATTGATTTTTGTTTTTATGACTCTACTTCCTTGCCTGTACTTCCCTGTTAGCTTCTTAGTCACAGCATAGACATCTCTCATACTTTCTTCTTCTGTTGCTTCACTGGTCTCTTTGGCTAATTCTTCAAAATAATTTCTTTTGTCTGTTCTGACACTTTTCTTTCCTTGGCCATTGACCTCCGTGTATAAGTATAAGGCTTGGGATTGGACCTTGGTTGCTCTGGTTCTTGACATAAGTAGTTGCATTTTTGCCTTCCTGCGTGTTTCTATCTTTATGGTGGTCTCTTGAAAATTCCATTCTTTCTGGTGTTGTTGTTTCTTGCCAAGCGTTCCTTCACATGTTGCTGTCCACACATCTTTCAGGTCCCTCCAATGCTCTTCTATGTTACTATCCTCTTGTCCTGTCAGAGCCTCAAATCGATTGGAAAGTGTAAGAAAAATTATTTTTTCCTTTCTTCCCTTAGAAGGCTAACAGCGTATTTACTCTTGTTTATAGTTATTGGTGTGTCTCTGTATCGTTTCAGTCTAAATTTTACTTTCCATATAACAAGGTGGTGATCCAAACTGACACCTGCTCCTCGATGAACTTTAACATTGCTGAGAGAGGATCTAAATCGTTTGTTGATACACAGATGGTCAATTTGGTTCTGTGTCTTTTGATCAGGTGAAATCCAAGTGGCAAGGTGTATCCTTTTGTCTTTGAAAAGACTGCCTCCTATCATAAGGTTGTAGCTTGCACACATGTCCACAAAAAGTTCTTTGTTTTCATTCATTGTCCCTAATCCGTGCTTGCCCATGACTTCTTCAAATCTTTTGTTGTCATCCCATATTTTGGCGTTGAAATCTCCCATTACTGTTAAAATGTCCCTCGACTTGATGTCTTCCAGCTTTTGCATGAGCTTCTCATAGAAATCTACTTTGACATCTTCCTCCTTGTCATTTGTTGGGGCATAGCATTGGATGACATTTAGATTTATTTGCCGGTTGCTGGTTCTAAAAGTGACTGACATAATCCGGGGTCCCATTGGTTTCCATGAAATAAGTTAGGTTTGGGCTTTTCTTGATAACATAAAACCAATTCCTCCAGAGGGGTTGCATTGTTGTCAGTGTTTCCTGAATAAATTATTGTTTCATGGGTTGTCAATTTTGTTTCTCCTAATCCTGTGCAATGAGTTTCACTGATTCCAAGAATATCCAGTTGATAGTTCCTGAATTCTGAGGCTATCTCGTAGTACGGACATTCCAGGTGCCAATCCTGGAGATTTTCCTTGGGTTAAGAAGGTGGATCGGCCTGCTAGGCTTCATATTGCATTCTCCACTGTCCCAGGAAGGTGGTGTGTGACCCTGACACTTTAGAGGGGCACCAACTGTGCCCAAGGTTGGTGTAACTAATTTTTTAGTTGACGTTTCTGTAGCGATGCTGATTTTTTCAGGGTAGGGTTGCTGGCACCACAACCAAACTCTTGACTAGGAGGACTAGGATTTATTTTGGAGATTCACTCCTAGACAGGCTACCCTCCCAGGCTAAAATGCCCTGTCTGCCCATGGTTTAAAATTAGAGTTTTCCGTCTCCTAGATAGACTACCTTACCAGGCTGACGAGATCTATCTACATTTGCTTTTATGGGCAGCAATATTCCATCATTTGCTGGGTTTTTTTTTGTGATATGAGAATTTATTGATTGAAATGATGCATTATATCTGTTTGGTTTTTTGTTTGTGTTGTTCAATTTATTTACATCATTACATTAAAGAAGTGCTCTGAGGTGAAATTTGCCCCTTGGGACTGGGAACTTGGATCTGTTACTTGTGTAGTAAATAATCTCACATCAACCAGATATTTAGACGAAATGGGCACATTGTGGGCAGGCGCTTATGTGATCACTATTGTGTCAGTAGTCTTATTATCAAGGTTTTGTTTTGGTGTTTTTAAGCAAGACATAGTTGTGTGGTCAAGCAGAAAACTAGTAACAAAAGTGTAAATGTAAGAATGTGAGTTATCACTTTGATATTGTCACTAAATTCATTAATCATGAGCAGGATAAAAAACTAAATTCTTGAACCACTAACACTCTGATTCCTTCATTGTCAGAAATACTTATTTTCAAAGAAAAAAAAGGAAAAAAATGTTGTCAGATGATTATAAATTATCAGCATTAATTAATTACGTAATATTATAATTTTAGGATTTGTATCTAGAAATTTCATGCTACTTAATTTTATGATCACAACAACAAAAAACCCCATGAAAATGTGGATGTGAAATGAGGCTCTTCAAGTAAAGGAAAAGTTGCCATTGGGAACCTTCTTGAAGAACTCTTGTCATAAGAAGATTTGTATGTCAGTGTAAGTAGAATATCCATCATGAAGAGTTGAGAGAAATAAGAACAAATAAAGTTAAATCTGACCATAGACATGTTAATAAGAGCGATGGATTGATTGAAAGTGGAAGAAGAAAAAAAGAACAACAACAAATTTTGCATGAAATCACAGTCATGGATTCTCAAATAATTGAGAAAGATTTTCAAGTGAAATCACAGTAGGTTGTTAGCATAGTTAGTTGATATATCCAAACTTAAGATTACAAAATTAAAATCTGATGAGAGTGAGACTAGAGAGATGTCTGAGCATATTGGTGCATGAGTTCTGTCCTGCAAGCAAACGAAACTTCACAATGGAAATAATAGGATCTTGAGGAAGCTTTATACAGAATAATTTGAGTTTTTTTTCTAGCACTAGAAAATCTGTCACAAAGTGATATTACGAAAGACATTAATTATGTTTTATGAAGATTGAATTTTCTCCCCATTCATTTCGATGCTTTTGTAAATCTTCTGTTTTACATATCTATTTTGTTCCAAAGGCATGCAGAGGTTCAAAACTAGATATGGGAGTAACTCGAACGGACGGACAAGCAGACATCGAATCTGCCGAAGTCGAGCAACGGCGTATTCCAACTGAGGCTGACTTTCTTCTTGCCTACTCTGTTGTTCCAGGTATCAGAATATGTGATGTTCTTAATTCACTCACTGCCTAGCTCATTGGGAACAGATGACTGAGAAATGCCATGCATATTGGTATTGAGAATCACTGTTATTTTCTCTTTAGACATAAAAAAAAAGAAGATATTCTTGAAGATTTTGGTAATTTGTGCATGTGCAAATGCAAAATTCCACTTATGCTGTCAAAATAATGAAAAAAAAACAAATTCTGGGAAAAATAAAAGCTGTTTTCAAGGCAAAAACACATCTCTCATAAACTTCTTCAGCATTAGATCACATGGATTGGCGAGTTTGGGACCAAAATGATTTTCTGATTTTTATATATTCAGGTAAAATGGCCACAGGTTTATGGTGAAAAATATCCATATGGCGTATACTTGATTTGTTATAAAATATTTTGTAGGCGAGGGTAGGTAAAAATAGTCAAAATTTTACTTCAATTACCCTAACACAGACTGAGAAGATGGCACTGAAAAACTGTATAGTGGTTGGTGTGTTTGTAAACATGCGCACAAGTATAGGGACTAGAGGAATGAAACAGAAAAATGATCAATATCTATATAATCTACATAATCCCTCCAGAACGTATGAAACAAGGAGTAAAGATCAATTAGTAAGAGTAACAAGTAATCCAGAGGAGACAGCTGAAGATGTAGATATATCAACGGAAGAAATCCAAACAGCTATAAGAAAAGTGAAATTAGGAAAAGCCCCAAGAGCAGATCAAGTTTATCCAGAAATGATTAAAAACCAAGGGAGAGAGGCAGACAAACTACTACACTAAATATGCCAACAAGCATGGAAGTCCAAACAGGTGTCAGACGACTGGAAAAAGGGAACGGTAGTACCAATACATAAGAAAGGATCAACTATGGAATGCTCAAGCTATAGAGGATATCACTATTTAGTGTTCCAGGAAAAGTATATGCCAGGATACTGGAAATGAGACTAAGTAGAGGATCAGATTGAAGAGCATCAGAGCGGATTTAGACCAGGAAGAAGTGTACAAGACCACATATTTACAATTAGACAAATAATAGAAAAATTCTTTGAGAGAAACATTGACTTGCACCTGTGTTTTATTGACTTAGAAAAGGCATTTGACACTATGAAGAGGGACGAACTATGGCATTCTTTAAACTAACACAATGTAGAGCAAAATTTAATAGAAACCATTAAAAGTTTTTACAATAAACCAACATGTTCAGTGAGAGTAGCTGGAAACATATCCGCAGAATTTGATGCAGATATATGAGTAAGACAAGGTTGTATCCTAAATCTTCTTTTGTTTATCACATTTTTAAGTCCTCTTTTGTTTATCACATTTATGGATTCAGTCGCAAAGGCATCCTCAAAAATGAAGAAAATGAATGTAGGTATGTGGAAGCTCAAACCAGTAAATGTATCAATGCTTTCATTTGCCGATGATTTAGTTCTGTTTGGAAAATCAGAAAGTGACCTTTAGTCAAATATCAACATTATGAACAATGAACTAAATAAAAGAGGAATGAAATGCAAAAGAAAACCAAAACAATGCTAGTAGCTAGGGAAGCTAAAACACAAAATCTTAAATTGGGCAGGAAGAATTTAGAACAAGGTCACAGTTACAATTACCTAGGAGTAACGATTAACTCAGAGGGAAAACTAAGAGAAGAAATCCGCCAGAGAATCAAAAAGGCAAGTGCAATATTTAACCATCTGGGAAAAGCAATTGTCAACAAAAACCAAAATGGCAGTATATAATAAAGTTTATTGTCCTACTCTTCTCTATGGCAGCGAACCTGGACCTTAGACAGTAAAGAATAGGGTAGAGTACAGGCAGCTGAAATGAAATATCTAAGAAGAGTAGTAGGGAAAACTCAAAGAGACAAAATCAAAAACACAAAAATAAGAGATCAAAAACAAAGCAGATGGCATAAAAACTAAGATAACAAATCAATTGAGATGGTTTGGGCATGTCAACAGAATGAATGACAATAGAATAGCTAAATCAGTATACAGTGCTAATGCCCAAGGTGAAAGACCAAAAGGCAGACCTCGGAGAAAGTGGGAAGCATAGAAATTTTACATTTTTTTAAGGAAACAAAAAATGCCAGGACAGGGCATCCTGGAGAAAGATTATCTCGGGCATCTGAACCCATACATCGAAAGGTAGAATGGGAACTGATAAAGAAAGAAAGGGTCAAAATCCAAGATAGCAGCTGTTTCCATGGCAACCAAGGACACTAGAAAATTTTCATTATTAGTTTCTCAAACATACACTAAATGGAAAGACCCAAACTCAAAAGCAAATAAATCATCTGACGGAATACTATGCACAGCTACTTTCTTGAACATTCTTGAGGATGACTGCATCGAATGAGTGTTCACTCTGTTTGTCGAAAAATGCTCAAGCATGGACCAAGCTTCATAAAGGTCCAGGGTATTATGTTTTCGTGTCCCTTAGAAAGTTCAAGCTTATTCAATGCTGAACAAACATATCAATGAGTATCTCATGTCATTCTCATATCTATTCTAAACACAACAGGTTTCTTTGCGTGGCGAAATTCAACAAATGGTTCCTGGTTCATACAAGCTATCGTGAGTGTCTTTGAAAAGCACTGGAAGGACATGGATCTTTTGTCAATGATGACAAGAGTTAACAAGAAAGTTGCATACGACTTTGAATCCAACTCCAGCAGTGAGTTTATGTCTGGTAAAAAACAGATTCCTTGTATCACATCTATGCTCACAAAAGATGTTTATTTCAATTGAATTTGTGATGGCATAAAAAAAATTGTCAACATTTCCATTTTATATACTTGTGTGAATTTTTTATTTTTTAACCATGTTTAATAAACTGTAAGAAAACAAAGTTAGATTAGTTTTAAGTTTGCAAATGATGTGTAGTTTGCATTATTAGTGAACGAGTCACAAGTCAATTATATACCAGCTTACTAGCTTGGCAGTGCTTCAAAATCAATGAAAATTTCCATTGCTTAAAGATCAGGATTAAGGACTGGTAAGGGTGAGCATCAGTCATCTTGTAGAGAAACGCATATATGATGAATGGGGTAAAATTCAATAATAATAAAAAATTGTAGAGAAAAGCTTGAAATGAGTTCCCATCAGTGTTAGCAATGAGTTGATCTAGTCTTACTTCATAAAAGAATGCGAAGTAGTAAAGTCTATTGTATCAATCTTCATGGTCATGTTTTCATGAGTAATATCCAGCTTTGTTCTTTGAAGTCTTTTAAATTTGCCTCTTCTCATTTGATGCTCAATGAATGTTGCTTTTTTCACATAACTATGAACACTTTTGTCCTGCTTAAGATACATTGCATGTTGCTGAAGTTGACTAAATACTGTGATGTGCCTTCATAAACAAGAAAGTGAAGGAAATGACATTTATCGATATTAAAGCCCCATAGGAACAAAAGACGAGACAAATACAAGGAATAGACAGAAAACATCTTGGCCACTAGGAGTAGGAGGCTTGAACCCGCATCTATTTCTTGTATTTGTCTCATCTTTGTTCCTATGAGACTTTAATATTGTTTAAGGTCATTTCCTTCACTTTCGAAATGCCCCTTGCCTCACTGCAAGTATGAACAAGAATGGAAGTGCAGAGGAACAATTATACACAATTGTCCCTTACTTAACCCTTTGAATCCTCATCCCTGAGCCTTATTTTTACGTGCACCTGAGCTCCTGAGTATATGTAGTACATGTCAACATGTTATGCTGATTGGTCAACCTAAATGTAAAATACAACCAAAATAAGTGACATTGTACCCTCCCAGGACCTAGACAGTGTGCTCGTTATATAATACGGCGTTCGCTCGTAGGTGGCACCCGGGAAGTAATAAAATACAACCAAATTAAATGGTGTAGTGACCTTCTTAGTTTGCTCAAGGAACAACATGCTCGTGGCGTTGAGGTCATACTTGGGCTCAACGGGTTGAGATTTGAATACTTCAGTTTCATTTCATTTGATTTTTTTTTTTGTCTCACAAGTAAATACTACCAAAAAGCTGATGAAAACATTGTTTCTGTGATGTAAAATATATTCATTTGAAGGTTTCTTGCACACTTTTGTTGTTGTTGGTGTGGTCATTTGCTTGTCAACATTGTTGTGGTGAGGATTCACACTTCCATTCTTGTTCATACACCGAAAGGTAGAATGGGAACTGATAAAGAAAGAACAAATTTATAAACAGTTGAAATCTTAGTTTAGTCTCAAATTAAAACAGATCTTTTTTTTTTATGGATGGGAATGTTTGCCACTCAGCATAGTACAGTTAGTTAGTAGAGAAAAAAAAATTCAGAATCAGATTGAATTTTTTTCCTCAGATGAAATTGTTGAATTTAACCATGTTCATATTTGTCTCTTTTATTTTGATTGTTTTATAAAATGCAAGTCTTATTTTATATTTTATTTTTCTCTGCAGCTTTCAATTCATTATGCAGAAATGTTTTAAAAGAATCAATGAATTTCATTTTTGTTATTGACATTTGTGATTTTCTTTTCGTCTTTTATACACATTACAGTATTGAAGAAGAAAATGATGTAAACATGAAATAAATCAAAATGATTCTTTTTAAGATTTGCCGTTGTTTGTTTGTCTTGACTATAGATAGTTTGTGTATGGAGCAGCCTTGTTGAAATGGCAAGAAGGAGAAAAACGTGCTGTCTTGGTCTCTATTTTTTGTTTCATGACTGGCTTTTTCAGACACAGAGCATTATGAAAATAAAATTAATGAAACACCTTAGTATGATATGTTATAGTCTTAAGTTTCTTTGAATTTCTGCTAAATCAGTTAAAATATAAATTCTTTTTTTCAATACAATCATGTTTCATTTCTAGAAATGAGAGAAAGGTCATGTTGGTAGCTTTTGCTGAGTTTTCATTCATGTAACTTTAATGTCAACTTTGTGAAAAACTCACCTATCCCACACACTTTACACAGGTATCGTAATAAAACTTTAATATTAAACCAAGCAGAGCCTACTCCATGTGTCAATATAGCTGATCAAGTCATTCTGTGTACATCAACAACTTTTTGTGGTTCCAAATTGTTTCTTGCAGCAGGTAGAAAGCATCATCTGTGTGGTGGGGCCCCTCTCCTATCTTCCCTATTGTAAATCCCAACCAAACTACCTAGAACTCAAAGTAAGAATGATACATTCTCACCATTGTCAATGTATCACAGCCCACCTAGGCCCTCCCTCCCCCCCACTAGCTTCAAGTCTAATTGCACTGCTCTTCTTCACATTTAGATTTACCCTTCCCCCATTGTTTTTAGAAACACCTGCTGAAAAAGGAATGACACAAAAATAAAGACAACCCAAACTCCCAAAAGAACCCTAAGAAAGATGTGTCACAATTTGCTAGGACCATGACTGCAATATTAAGATATAGTGCACATATTTATATTTGCAAGATCATAAACAAATGGTTTCCTTTGCTAAGTCGATTCTTTTCTTGTTTGGTATTTATACCCATATTTATATTGATTTTCCCTTTAGCAGCTTTGATGAGATGATTCTATTTGGTGTCAATACTGTCAATATATTTAACAGCCAAAAATTACTTCCAGGAATAATTAACTTTATCAAATTCGAATCACTATGCTGTAACAAACAGAACTCTTTTTAATTTACTTAACAGCTACATGTATGTCTTTTTCATGTCAAAGCACTTTTATGCTTCATCATGACATGGGTTTATATTATAATTTCTTCTTCATTATAACTGATTTGCTCAATTCTTGAGTATTACTGCTAGTTCGAATGATTTTTGAATTCAACCAGTTTATTAAAATATTCATATTTTAAAGTGATGAATTTTCTTTTTTAAAGGCTTCAGTCTAAGTGCTCAGTTTAATATTTGTTAGCAATCACTTCAATCAGTTCAGTCTGTCAGTACCGGTACTAGTTCTAGGAATGATTGTAGATGATATTCAATGTTTGAATAAGTTTTGATCTAATGGTATAAATATTTTATCTTTTGTTTAGGATAATATCAGATTAAAAGCGTACTTCATTTTTGTACCAAGGACACTATAACATAAAAATATTTCTGGGCTTCAAAAACACACAACAGGCGCCAATTACATTTTTTTTATTGTTGATATCAATAGTATTAAAATGAGTGAGTAAGTTGTTAAATTATATAGACATAATTGATTAATTGTTTGCCACACTAGCTTGGCATCAAACTTGAATCTAAATTTAGCAGCCTGATCATTGTCCAATGAAACTTAATCCTGTGATCACTGTAACAACACATAAATGTTTGAATTTCAATTTCTTCTGTCCTACTTAAGTTTTATTATTGTAAAAGTAAATTCAATTAATATAGTTTTGTGCTAAATTTTATCAAAACCACTTTCTTAACAATTTAAAAATATTTCTTACTATATACTATAATAAAGGGAGGTTATTATGACTGTTATTTGTTTTTTTTACTAACAATTTCTGTAGGTGTTTCTATAAAATATAAATATGAAGGAATATATTTTTTTGTCTTGATTTTCGAACAATCTGCGGAATAAAGTCTCCAAACATTCCTGTAAAATAATAATGAAAACAAAAAGAACAATGAACATATACATCAGACTTCAATTTATTTTTGAATTTGAAAATTGCGTTCTGTAAGTTTGTGTAAGTTGAAACAATCTTTCATTAATACTACCTGCACAATACTCCCTGTCCTTCTTTCATCTTGTGTGGCATGTCAGTCAGGTGTTACTCTAGTACAGATCACCATGGATCATGGCATTTGGTGGACAGGGTAAATTAAATTAAATAAACTCTTGTACAGTCTACTTTACATAGATCGACATCAGTTATAGTTATAGTAAAGTCATTCTGCGTATGTTGGCATGTTTTTGTGATCCTTGCCCCGCTTCCATTATCAGTAAAAAAAATATTCTTGTACATCAACATGCTGTTTCCGTTCTTTTCTTATATTGGCACATCAGCCTTAACTTGTCATGTTGGATGAGTTGATGATCGGAATAATACAAATTTTATTGCAAAAGAAACGGTATATCTAATGACCCACCTCATTTCTAATAAGTAATACCCTACATGTTTCTCTAGTTGTAGTAAAGTGATAGTGTAAGTAAAAACATTATATAACTCATCTAGTTTGAAGGTCGGCTATTTCAAACTGTCAGTGTAACTGTTAGGGGTGGGGGAAGGTGAGGTGAGTAGTGACAGCAGACAGTGAGGAGAGGGTAGGAGGAGGGCATGACTATGTGTGATGTCTTGCCTAACTATTCAAGAACGGAGATCAAAGAGACATTTTTCTCATCATGGTTTTATTGAACCACTCAAACTATGCCTGTCACTAGCCTCTACTAGTACTCTACTCTAAGGAAAGTGCAGGTCCTGAACATGACTTTTAATAGTCCTTAAAATAGACAATTTCAACCACTACCATTCAACTGAGCATGTCTAAATCAGCTAAATAAAACTGGATAAAAAGGTGTGTTTTTATATGGTTACCATGGAAACGCCATTATGTTGATTTTCATAATGATAACAATAATGGTCAACTTTAATTCATAAAGATTGTTAGCTTTGAACAGATTTGGTGGTAACTTTGCACACAGATTATTTGGTCCATAATCTAGCATTGCTAAGTGATTCTTTTTTTTAAAAATGTTATAAAGCAAGCAACTTTTCCATTTTTTGGCCAATAGTTTTTATGTAAAATTTTGAAAATTGCTACGAGCAATTGTTTTATTTCTATTGATGCTATATACCAAATTCCGGACTATATATAAATACAAAAGAAAATAATAAACCGTTGTCAAAAAGTAACTACTAACAAAACATGGTGAGAAAATCGTATTTGAAATGATTTTTTCTGTTATTTGATTTTGAAAGTTTTTCTCACATGAACCTAGAAATGAGTAGGATAATACTTGAAGCACTATAAACCCTTGAGAGGCTCTCAACTAATTCTTCTTGACCCCGTTCAACTGCCTTATACTAGCCATACTCAAGTCGTGGGTGGCACATTTCGATAACAGGTGCGTGGAATATGTCACATATTTTCCTGTTGATCTAAGCTAAGGCAATATTATGTGCAATTCGTCAGAAGTAGATATTTTGGATAGAGTACATTGTGATGATTAAAATGAGTACCAACTTGCAATACTTTAGACAAAATTACTGGCTTTTATAGTACAACAGATATGTTTAAGGTTTTTTTGGCCAAGTGTAGTTTATAAAAAAATTGTGTAAATTCAAAGAATCAATACTGAGCTTCTTTTATGGTATGATTGTGAAGGGAATCAACTGCTCTATCCAGTAATTCAAGAAACTAGATTTGTCTAATGGCTGGTTTCATATTCCTTTAAAAATTACTGTAAGAACCAAATAAATAAACACTGTCTAGTGTCTTGTCTTTTCTTACACTTCTTTAATGCTGGGACATTGTTCTTTCGATGTCATTCTAGCTTCAATAAGCGTCCATATAAGGTTCTTACATTTTGTTTAATTGAATTTACCCCATCCACCATTCGAGGTGATCTTAGGGTGAATTAAGACGAAACTGTAAGATGAAAGAGTGAAAGGAAAGAAGAAGAACCTACCAGCAGCACCTGCCAACCGACCATGGTTCTTACGGTAATATTTTTTTAGGAAGATGAAACTTCAAAAGAACAAAGTTTTTAAACACAAATTTTCCTGTGACAGGCTGGCAGTACATGTATTTTTGTATGTTAATTTAAATATTCCAAATCCCTTATATTATTTCGTGGACTCAACGACTCAATCAAAATTTCAGGAAAATCTGTTTTTCGGTGTGCACATAAATAAATTCTTGTCTTTTCTCACATTAATTTTCAATTGTAAATGTAACTTAAAATACCACAGGAAAAGAGTTCCAGATAACGGATGTATTCATTGTCGTGCCGATCCCAATTCAATGAAGTTACTCTGCATATCACCATAGTTACATCAAATTTGATAGGGATATCAACTTTAAAAAGGACAACAAGTGATTGTTTACACTAGTTACTTACATGTTTATTATTGACAAGACGCATGAGAGGCAACATGACATTCAATGACAAAAATATGTCACTTTACACACTGCACAAGTTTCATCAACCAGGTGATGAAAGAAAAAGCATCTTTCTTCATCTACACTTATGATTTCATTACGATGTACACACAGACAAAAACAAAGGTGGTCAATGATTAATACTTCATTAAATAGGATAGAATAAAACATGCAGCAGCAGCATTTTGACTAAAGAATATCCAACGTCCATCATTTCTTTTTGACACTGTGTAACTTGCATTAATTACATTCATAATCACATTAATACGCATGGGCACACGATATACACATAGTACACATAAACACACAAACACATGCTCTCACAGAAAGCTCTTATGCTTGTATGTGTTGTTTCATTGAAATTTACCTCATCCACCATTGCAGTGATCTCAGGGTGATTTAAGAGGAAACAGCAATATAAAGATAAGGGAAGGAAAGAAATAGGACCTACCACCAGCATCGCCCCGCCAACCACTACAGCTCTTATGCAGTAAAATCCTTTTTATTCTCATGAGATGAATGCTACATGTTAAAGTTAGTTATTGATGAAATGAAAGGAAAAACCCATCAACCCAAAAAGCAAAGGATTACGGGAAAGTGGATGTTCAAAACTAAAAAAGAGACGAGGAAAGAAAGAGCTTGCAGTGTTGAACTATTAGAATAAGTATGCTCTTTTAGGCTTTTGCATGAAGACATATACATGTAGTAGACATTGAGTGGAAGAAAAAAGGGTGGAGGAGTTGGGGCTAGAAGATGGAGGTAGTGTTAACAGTAACATTCAACATAGTCAGTGACAGAATTGTAAGCAAAACAGGATCCAATGCCTACTACTTTTCAATAAAATTCCAAATTTGTATTACTTTTATACGGGCAATATTTATAATTTATTGAAAGAAAAGTAAAGATTAACCAAATCAAAGCAAAACAAAGAACAAGGAAAACTAGACACACAAAAAACTAACAGCTCACTAACACACAATATTTACAAAAGTCTGCTACTTTCAAAACTAGAAAAATCAAAATAAAGGAAGTGAGTACTTTATTATCACTACTCAGATGAGATAAGAATGAAAAACAAAGTTGCCATACATAATGGTCAAATGAAAAAAAAGAAAGTTTTAAGAAAGAAGAAAAATAAATCTGATACTAAACATAACAGGGGCGATATATTGTCCTGTAAAAAAGACCCTTTGCCAGAAAACATTTCAACAAAAATATTAGATTTGATCAATATAATAATATACAATGTATACACTTTCAGACTTCCATTGATATGATAAACAGCATGAAAAAGATGGGTATACAAGTAAAATAGTAAAGAGAAAGAAAACCTTTTCAATGTAAGATATTTAGCAATTACCAGAATTGCTGAATATATTCTTGTATCATTAAAGTCCTTTTTGAAACTCAGATTTGAGTAAAACTTTCTTGTGACAGATGTTTCAAAATTATCCTTGATTGATATCTGTGACCACTGAGGACTATTGTCAAACAATGTCGCCTGTGGTACCCTGCCTGAGTAACCACAGTGATCACTACCATGAATGCAGATGTCTGCGGCTCAACTTACAAGAGAAAATTTTGCAGAAATGCGAAGGTGTGACAACCCCGATTACAAATATACTTGCTCATGTCATATTGAGGTGAGATGCAGAAAACGAAATGAAGAAAATCTAAGACGTAAAGACAATAAAATGATGAAGTCATTGGCATAATGATTTTCGCATTTTGTTTTGTTTTCATTGACAGTAATATATAGGTGGATCTAGAAATGCATCAAAAATCTGTTGACTTCGACCTGAAGAGGAAAACCTTTGTAAATTGCATTTTTTTTCTTTTAGTTTTAGGCTCTTTTCCAAACCAGTGACTTCAGTCGGACGTTAAGTTTTATTTCGGGATCAATATATTGAAAGGGAACAGTGAATAAAACCTTTGTCGTTATAAACAGAAATCTAGATAAAATGTATACATGATGAAGTAATTAAGTGAAAATATCACAGAAAGAACTAAGATAATGTCCTCATTTTTTCCATTGCACATTGTATTTTAAGTCTGCTGTAAAATAACACGAAAAACAAAAAGGTTCACTGAATTCAATCATAATTTAACCCTTAGCATCCTATCAGATTCTAAATAAAATCACTGGAAACTATTATACAGGTTTTAGATCTATTACATTTTGTTTTTCACGACTTGATTAGTGAAGGTCTGATTTTAATGAAAATTTTCGTATACTGTAAATGAGCCCTCTTCATTATCACTATTCTATAGAAATTATTCATTTACATGCATCTGAGGTTTATGAAACAGGTGAAAAATAGTAGGAGATGGACCTGGCTAGTCATCATCAACACAATAATCTTTTCTTCCACGCAAACCCAAAAACAATCTAAAACAAATGCTCTGCGAATCAAGATTGTTAATAGCCATTTATCTTTCCATTCTTCTACTTTCTATTTACGTAGAGAGGAATTGGAATGTTGTTCCTACTTGGATGTTGAAAAAAGACGATAAAATGAATGTGGGTGTAACTGGCGCTAGGAAGTTATGAATAAACTACAGAGCCAGTGGTAAGCAACATTGTGGAGCGCTAAAGGTTAAGGTGGAATCATATCCGTATCTTTACCAGTTACAATTCAAGATAACACAAGTGATAAAAAGATAATTCTATCACACTGAATTTAATTTACCTATTTCATACAATTAGCCCTGAAAGACAGACAAACGATCATTTACTTATATCCATGAGAGGGGAAAATAAATAGAGAAATGCCCTCATAAAAAAAGAAAGAAGCTAAGAAGATTAATTCTAATTATGAAATCACACCAAAATGGTGATAATCAATTTGGCAACTCATAAACAACGCATGCTTTGTTCATCCCGTTCAATCAAGTATGAAATACTACAACACATATGATTCAACTATCAATAAGCTCAAGTAAATATTACATTTAAATTTTCAATTCAAATGTATTGTGCAAATATTTGTAAAACAATAAAAGATTTTTGAAACTCCATTAAAATCTCAACTCTTCTTTTATGGAAAATATGGTTTTCCTCATTTAGTTATACATATGATAGTTTGTACACAAAGACCTTTCAAGAAACAATAGAAAACAAAAACCTTTACACAAGAAACATCAAAGTAGCTCAAGCTTTAAACTTTCTTAAAATACCTATTTATCAACGTGTATGGACAACAGATCACCGTTTGAAATATTACAATCTGCTGATAATCGATCATTGACACAATCATTCTCTATTTTTATATAATAAGAGATAAACGCCTAAGAAATAACATATAATAATAATAATAAACATAATAATAATTATAATAATAATAATAAAATAATCAATAATAATAAAAATAATAAACAATAATAATAATAAACATAATAATAATATATTTCTTGAACTAGAAAACCCCCAAAAAACAACCCCCAACTCAAATGAAAAATAATAATAAACCAACGGCTAAGAGTAGTTTCATCACATTCTCTTTTCACTGGACATAGACTTGCATCTGTGAGGCCGCCTGTAAAAGCACTTTGATGGCCGGTATGAAGTTAGAAATCTCAGAAAAGTTGCCCTGGGCAATCAGTCCTGTGTATATGTTGATGCTGGTGTTGTAGTCGTACTGTTGGACAGCTTGTACAATCTGATGCAAACCACTGATAACAGACTGGGATAGCTGTGGATAATTTAAAGAAAAACTTAAAAAAATTGTAACCACAAAGATATCAGTTTCTTCGAGATATTTTTCACAACCAAAGCCAAAGCACTTCCATTCCCACGTCTACCTACAGGTGTGGTGAAAATCAGTTGTGTTGTGAGTTCTGCAATCATATTGACCACTTTGGAAAAGTATAGTGTATAGCCAGGAAAACCAAACTGTCACAGTGCGTGAAAGGAACTAAACTAGACATTAAATCTCAAGGACACAGGAATATCTCATAATATGTAATTCAAGTCAGTAACATAAAAAAAACTAAATTGCATATTTATATGGTGCTGAATTTGGATATATATCTAAAGACTGCAGTGTGTTTTGTGTGTGTATGCATGTATATATTACATTATATTATATTTTTTTTTATTGTTTAACTAATTAATTAATCAATTAATTGACTATAACTCTTCAAATTCCCTCATCAGGACGTTCATTTGAAATTATTTTTTGTGGTATTGAAATGTCAGTGTAAATATTTCATCAAATACTTAGAAAATGCTATTAATTTCATACCTAAAAGCTATAGTCATCAGAGATTTGATTGAAATTGAAATCTTTGATGGCTTTATAGCTTTTAGGTATTAATAAAAAAAAAATGTCTTCTTCACCTTAAAAAAATCCACATAATTGAGGGTATCACAAGAAAGGAAAATAATCTCAAGAATAAAGGCACACAGGGAATAAAAACAATACGCACCACATTGCCCCTCAGTTTGTCATACAGAATTTCAAGTTTTCTTGTCACATCTTCCAACTTGCGTCTCATTTGCTGCGTGAATAAATACAATTTTGAAATCAAAATTTAAAGAAAGCTGTTCTCATGTACTAATACAAATGCTAAGCGTCTGAAAGAAAGAAATTGTCACATCCAACTGCTATAGTAGTGCTATCCCAATAGCATAGTTTGTTTCATTGAAATCTAACCCATTCACCATATGCAGCGATTTCAGGATGAATTCAGAGGAAACGGAAAGATGAAAGCAAGACATGTGAAAGAGTGAAAGGAAAGGAGTAGGACCTACCCAGCAGCACCCGCCAACCGCCATATCCCACAGAAGGTCTTCAGTTGTATTGGGCTACTTTCAAAAACGCACACATTCCCTTATAATGTGCAACATTAACACACACTACTAATGCACACAGATAGATGTTATCAGTGGTCATTAAGAGGCAGTTTGTCAGCTGGAACCAAAAATGAGAAAAGACGGATTTATGGTCCATAAATGTGATGGTCAAATTTCAGATTGACTTTACATTATCCTGAGTACAATGCAGCTGTCTTTTACGGCCTTCTTAAACACTGGATATTCTAACGATGTGCCTTTCTGCTCATGTCATAAACAGCTTCTAATCAGGCCCGAGTATGGTAAGGAAGGAATAGCTGTGCAACACTCCAAATGGCACAAATGCAATCAAATGTATGTGGGTGACCCCTTTAGTTTCGGCCCTTAGCCCTGACACATCCATTGAAAGAGCATGATTTGAACATAAACAAACTTGCTATGGTCAGTCAGTAGGATCTTTAGTACAATTAACACATTCAACAGTTGCTTACGTTTAATATTCTTCATAATTTTTTTACAGAAAGAAAATAAATTTGCAGAACTGATGTAGTGTTTAAATAAAAAATAGGAGAGAGGAATCATTCAGCCATGATGGAAAGCAAACATTTCCCATGAAGATCCACTCTTTTTTATGTACTTTCCAGCCGTACAAGCTATTCTTTCCAGTTGCTAAATTTAAATCATCATTTCCAAATTATAGCTTTTAATTCTTATTGACAGATCAAAGATACACATATCAACAGTAAAACCCAACGTAAGTCCAATTTTGAATGTTTAGAGAAAACCAGAGAAAATGAAACCACTTTTTAATCTATTTTCACAGACATCCACGATGTGCAAGTGTCTAAAACTAGACCCAACAGGGATACTCTGATTGCTCATATGGTTATTATACGGGTTTCTATTGGTTCTTGTGCCATGGAATCCAAACTAGATGAAGAATAGGGGCTTCTAATATTCAAAAAGCGGAAAAAAGGTCTTTTAGACGTACATGGTTTTGCGACTTTCACCATTGATATAACATCTGAGTATAAGATCTCTGTGTAAAAGAAACCCAAAAAACCCCAGTTATATCTGGGATCTATGATCTACATATATAACGTTTACAGCCTGGTTTTTCCATCTTAAAAAAAACCCCAACCTACTCAACCCAGCATCATGCGACACGATTCCACGCAGCTTACCGCATTTGGCGCACGCTGACTACAGTTGTTGACCAGTTTGTCCAGAGTGTCTTGCACAACTTGGTGTTCAGCAGGAATGGGTCCCTTTGGCACAGGCTTAGAGGGCTCTGGGTCGGTTGGGGCTACAAGAGAGGACCAAATGTTGGTTCACATTCATCAAAGTGTATACATGTGTAAACATTTGGTTTGATGAGAATTCAACCTGGCCACCATGTAGGCTGATCTCAGGGTGAATTGATAGAAACAAGCAAGATAAAAGACGCATGAAGGAATATATGAAGAAGTAGGATCTACCCTGTCAACTGCCCGTGTACTTAGTATATGAGGTGTCAAGATTTGTAGATAAGGGCATGAGATAAAGACATGACAGAAAATGTAAAATAGACTAATAGTTATAATAAAGACACTGAAAAAGACCCCAACAACTTCCATTGAGTGAGTAATCATTGTTGGCGAAAAACTTGTGTGATATTATACTTCTTCAGAATGAAGCTTGCAGTGAAAATGACGGAAAATAGTCAAGATATCACATGTTACATATAGAAACAGACAATATAGAATCTTTAAATGATGGAGATATGGCAAACTAGTGTCCCCCCCAAAAAAAAAAACCCCACCTCAAAAGAAAAAAACAACTGGAAAAAGCACAGCATTTCAAGCCAGCAAATTTTGTATTTAAAAGTAAACTTTAAGGCACATATGAGTGAAGACGAATGTGGCAAAAAGCAATCTATTGCAAAATCAAAGATAACAAGAACTTTATATTATAGCTCTATGTGATTGGCAGGAGGTGCTGTGTTATGGTCTTTGTGGTGGTGAACAAAACACAGTAAGATCACCATGCACTAACCATAATGCACTCACTAAACCAATGTAATCAGATGATAATTGGAAATCATATTAATGCCAGTCACATCATTTAGCAACCTGTGCACTCAAACTTGATCTATATTTATTACAACCCCCCATCTTCCCTGCCTTTGTGAGAGCATGATCCTTGCTGTGTTCATTAAAGAGTTTTGTTCTATTTTTTATCTCTCTACACTTAGTATTACTTAGTGGTCAGTTCTACATTCAAAGTTAAATTTGTGTCAAGCAATTCAATGAGATCAATGGTATCGACAAACAGACATACACCTAGCCAAAAAACAAAACAAAACAAGTAATGTAAATAAATGCTTCAAAATGCAAAACCATAAACATTTAGAGAGACTGTAGACAAGAAATGCATTCAGAGCATATGTTATATCGGTTCAATGTGTTAATGACATATCCACACAGCAATAGCACTCCTTCCTATCTAAAAAAAAAAAAAAGAAAGAAAAAAAAAGAAAAAGGAATTTCCCCTTTGAAATTACTTTATAAAAATCACCAACAAAAAAAGATTCAAGTTATATAACATAATAAAGCAATAGAAATTTACAATCAAAAGTGCTTCATGGGTTAGTTTACATGTAAGTTTTTAAGAAGCTAAGCAAGCATTAAAAGACAGGATCTCAAAGTAACGTGTGTCCTGTAGAAAAATGTTATGATACAAAGTAAATGTTACAATACAATTCAAACAAATAAAAAAAGGCAGTTTATGCGGTACATTTTCATTTCATAGCACAAACACTTTCCACTGCACCAGTCCATCTGGTGCACATCTAGTTTCTCCTTTTTCCCCTTTAATTGTTGTCTTGTCTTTGTTTTATGGCGCCGTAATGTCAAGTTTGTGTCCATAGTTATATTATTAAAAGCAACCCACCAAAACCTCAAGCCGAAAACCCCAAAATGTTCTCATGGTGGCGGATTGAGATATAGAAAGACAAAACCTTTGACAATAAAAAACAGCTAATACACCATTATTCTACAAGTACAGGAAGTGCGAAGTTTTGTGCCTTTTTGAAAACCAAAGCTGCTCAACCTACAATTCAACAGCGACTCAAAATTGATATATTGGGAAGGATCTTCAAAATCACAATGAGTTGAAACCCCAAAACATGGATACCTTCCCTATGAAACAGATGAGTAACAAATAATCTTTGGAAGAAAGTCTGTGATTTTATTAAAAAAAAATCAACAATCCTTACACTGACGATACGGTTGCTGCACACACAACAATGCAATTTTTACAGTCCATTTCCTTCAAGTGCTCAATACTAAGATTGGCAAAAATAAATTCTTGGTCTGAGCCAGAGATGAGTGTCACGATACCACTGTTTATTAAAGAAATTATGAAAATTCTTCACATACTGTGCAGACACTAAAACTAGATTCAGGTCCTGCCAGTCTGAAAAACGTCTTGTCTACTTTTAGATATTTGAAGAGGAAAAAGATCCAAAACAACAGCAACAACATGTAAGCCAGAGAATAAAAACAAAAAAACGGAATGTGACTTTTAACTGAAACTGAAAATTGTGTAAAATTTAGTATTCAAATACAATATGAGATATTTTCCCCCTATATTATCTCAGTGACAATTAATTTAATGTGTAAAGTAGCTCATATGCTCAGAACCTTTAAGATCTGTGAATAAGTAAAATGAATCAGAAATAAAAGTAGACAAAAAGAAACTAATTCTAGACCCAAAACATTAACATAAAATCTACAAGGTTCTGTTTAGATCTAGATCCAAATACTAGGTAGCAGATTTGTAAGGCCGCTGAGGGAATTGTGTAAAAGTATGTCAAAATCAAACACAGGTAAAACAACAAAAGATAACCCTATACCTGTAATAAGAATAATATAAAGAATGAAATGATAAGTATACGATCATGATAGAAGAAAATAATGGTAAAGACTCCGTTTAACACCTTAATACAGCAATAAAAGAGAACCATAGGGGGGGGGGGGGGCACGGTGAATTGGATGCTAGTCAAGTAAAACGTCCAAACACAGACTTCTGTTGCCTTACAATATTTATTCAGCGTGACAAAGCCTACTTTTCCCCACTGAAGTTATCACACATTGCGATGTTTTTCTCCTGCCTAGAAGCAACAGATGGCAATGTGGTGTCAGTAGCCTAGTGATTAAATCGCCGAATTGGGGATCATGAGGTCCTGGGTTTGATTTTTGGCAAGGTTAGGTCTGACGTGCTCCTTTGGAAAGACTAAATACACATTTCCCTTTCGACACAGGTGAAAATAGGTACCAGCATCAGCTGAGAATAAAAACCTGCGACAGATAAGGTTCATGTCCAGAAGGCAACGAAGTATCACTTGTTCCACTTCACGTTATGGGAACCGGGAGTAAGTGCTACTCTATGAGCCGTAACGACCTTAAAGGAACTATACATAATGCTGCCCATAGATTACACTTCAGAATCCTGTCTTGTCCAACTCATTACCACTAGCATCAAAAGACATTACGAGTTGTTTGTAGGATCACGCTCTCACCTGTGACGTGGGTGCTTGGCCAGCAGGCTGAGAGGCCGGAGCTGCATTGAATCCTCCATACATAGGGTGTTATAGGGCTGTGACGCCTGGAAGAGTTAAACAGCGTTTGGGTGAGACACCCAAAATTTGAGTAAAAAGAGATAGGCTGTTAGATTTTTTAAAATTCAGTTACTTTTGTTTGTCTAAAAAACCAAACAAACACACCTATAACTTGAACATCTAGGTTTGATTAACAACAAGTGCCATGTTGAAATAGATGTGACTAAAGAAAGTTTTTTTTTTAAATAGCAGAGAAAAAATCTTCATCTGCCTAAAATGCAAAACAACTAACCCCTCTCACAATACTCACATTTCAATAATCTTTTACGTGTTAACAACTATGCTGTCTCGGTTACCAATCACATCTGCCTTCTTTATTTGAAAGGAGCTGGGTATGACATTTTATGTCCTCTTACTTTCTTTTTTTTTTTTTATTGAGGAGATGTTTCTCCATTAAAACTGATTCAAACTACCCATCATCTTAAAAATGGCATTCATATAGCTTTCGCTGAGGTTGATGGTTTTGTATCTCTAAAGTTCTGTCTCTCAAATGCAGAATTATAAAAGAAATTCACCGTTTGTATTCCTTGACTGAGTATTTGCAAGGCAATTCATGTTCTAGGTTGTCACCTTATATCATTCCATTACACCCATTAGTTATCTTACCTCTTCTTATCATAAATTTACAGCTTCTGCCTCAAAGTGCTCTCAAATCAAACCTACAATTTGCCTTTACCTGTTTATAACGAGTAGACATGACTGTATTACATTTGTGCAAAAACTTCTGCATTTTTATACTGATGACATTGCATAAAAAGTTATTAGGACAAATACGGGGATGCTGTATTATTTCAAAAAGCAACTTTCGAAAAATAAAACGAGACTTTAAAATGATGGAAGTTAGTAAGTAATTTCTTCTGTCAACATATTTTGCAGAGCTCACAATTTCAGAGTATAGGCCGGTTGTGCATTCCACAGACAATTAACATGCTCAATCTTTGTTAGTTGTTTGCAATCACTCACATGAAGCTGTTAATAGTACATGGACTATGCAGATGTATTGTGGACTGTGATTTAGTTTCATGAACAACAAGCACAGCTGTCAGAGACAGGCAAGTGAAAACCCTTTTCTTAGAAACATATCAAATTTATTGTGCTGATACAAATTAAGTGGTTACAAAAAAAGATAAAACTCAAATAAATAAAAAAAGGTTTTAAAAAAAAAAAAAGTTGCAGAATGACTTCCATAGCCAGGAGGAAATAAAAGAAGTCATGTAAAGGAGAATTTCAATTTTAAAATGAACAAGGGATGGAGAAAATATATGGAAAACACTTTGTGCAGGAGTGTCAGATTTCTTCCTCTAAAAGAAAAAAAAAAGGTGTCGGGTGGGGGGGGGGGGGGGGGACAGTGGTCATGTAACTTATGCAATTAGGGCTCTCAGCACATAACTAATCAGGTGCTGTCTCACAAAAAAAAATCTTTTTACTGTTAGCCATTGCCCGCCATACCTGTGGTTGATGTTCAGCAGGATTGTAAAGGCCTGGGAAGGATGGGGCCCCTGGAGGAGCGTGATCCCCAGGACCTGATGGTTGTTGTGGGGTAAACAGATTGGGCATGGGCGCGTTGTTGAACTGAAACAACGAGAAGAGTCAGAACATTCAGCAAAGATCAGCATGACCTTCGCTTTGGTATAATTCGCATTGAACATTATGAACGCTTTAAAGTTGATGAAATTCAACAGATAGATGTCTGGTATGAAAGATGCAAGGCTTTACAAAGCAAAAAACATAACAGCAAATAGATGGCCCGTCTCATATCAATTCTATGAGAATTTACTCTTCTTAGCTTCACAAACTTTTCAAATGTTTATAGATGAGAGAACTGGTAGACAGAATTGACATACTGTTGAAGGCGCTGGTTTTGGTTTTTCCTTGATGATGGGCGGGTCATTCCATGCACTCAGCAGGCTTGTCTTGATAAGAATAAGTGGAGGGAGCAGTAGAAGCAGCGGAAGTCGGCTGGTTGGCAAGTAGCACTGCTATTTGCTGTGTTGACAGGATTGTACAGGCTGACATTGGGTTGCCCAGCATCAGGGTAGTTGGGGGCTGTAAGGAAAGCCATGGATAAATCTAACAAACCACCTTGAGCATTGAGACAAGAATCAAAATGAAAGACTAAAATGAAGTTTTCTTAGTTTTAGAAAAGTGCATCAATTACATATATATATATATATATATATATATATATATATATATATATATATATATATATATATATATATATATATATACTAGTGTAGCAACTCATTTACAAAACGGATAAACAATGCTGGAGATCTATTTGAATCCAAATCTATGAATAGTTAGAAATTGATGTTAGAAATCGATGACAGACAGCTGGTGTCTCTGTGCATTAGGAAATGATCTAGATATATAGCATTCTCTTGATCTGTATGCAGGTCTTGATGAGCTGTGTCTAGATCTAGATTTATTTGGTCTTGAATCAAAGCCTCATTCCTATAACAACGTATTTCAAGTCTACCTCATGCAGGGATCGGACCGGGTATTGGTCTATATCTAGAGAATCTGCTCTTGCTTTTGTATTATTATCTAGATCTGGTCCAGGTTCTAAATCTAGATCTACATCATTGTCAACATTGTAACGTGAAGTTGACAGAACCTCACGTTTTCACTTTGCTCTTGCTTCTAGATCTAGATCTATGTTGTATCATTATCTAGAGTTAGATCTGGCCTTGATTCTAGATCTACGTCATTGTCAACATTGTTACCGGTACGGAAATTTGACTGTACCTTTTGTTTTCGCTTGACATTTCGAGTATGGTAGCTAAGGCTTTGCTTTTGCTTACCCATCAAGAATACAAATACAATAGGCTAGTAATTTACACAAACATGGGCTAGCGGGCGAAGATTGTGAACATTTGAATCACATTGGTCTTGGTTTAGTTACAGATCTATTAGATGACAGTATTTTACTAAATGTAATGGCCAAAATTTTTTGAAGAAAATGGCTAAAATGGTGTCTCAAGGATTTAATGTCTCTTCGTAACAGCAGGTCTTTAAACCACTAAATGCATTTATAAGGTTATAGAATGATGAATTTGAAAGAATTAGGGCTGCAAATCCAATCACCAAATCATCAAATATTATTAGGTACAGGCATTTGGCGCTAAATGACTCAAACTGGTATAGTTACATTTATTTACTACGGTCGTTTGGTAGAGGCAAGGCTTCAAAGTCCTCATGGCTGCCTTCATTCGTATAAATAATTCAAGACTCAAATGGCAGGAGTAAAGGTAAAACAGCTGTTGCCATAATTCTAGATAGGCCATTGTGGATTCCACATTGATTCTCTAACTACTCCATGTGTAATTTGACGTTTGAAATCATTGTCATTCCTAAGATTTGCTCATGAAATGTTGTTTTTTTTTAAATTATATAAGATATGTGTTAATACTTAAATCAGTCAGACATTCACAGGGGGAAAAACTCTTTAAATATCTCTATTGCTTTTCAAGAATACAATTGCTCTCACAAATTTTACTTAAACCCCCCCCCCCAATATTGCTTTACCTTAAAAAAAAAAGTTTTTTTTACAAATCTACTAAACATTAGATTACATCTAAGAACCTCGAAAAGAAGTCAAAACACATCAATTTAAATTTTCCTACAAAGAAAAGCGAAATATCAAATTGAAAATGATATGTAACACCAAAATGTTATGTAGGAGTGGAAAGCTAATTTTGTATTTCCCCACATTTTTGTGAAGACAAAATTCAATTCTTGAAAAATTCTTTTCACCAACATGGCGAGATCAGACACCCTAAAAAAAGACAAGAACAATCTACAGGACATGCAAAACAAGACAATTTGGCATGAAATCCAAGTAAAGGGAAACACACACAAAGACAATGAGAAATCTCCTACTTGTATCCATGAGGTTGACTAGTGTTATAAAAAGGCTGTGGTTGGTTGAAATTGGGACTCCCAAAGGATGGCTGGCTGTACATATCTGTTCCATAATTTTGGGCCGGCTGAGGGTACTTGTGGGACAGACCTGGAAAAAACCCCCAGGATAAACAAAGTTTTGAACATAAAAAGAGCATTCCCGCATGTTTTGAACTCTCACTCCAGACTCATTGAAATCATATCAGCAAACCAAATTTAATGGCCATAATAGACATCGCTAACATTTTTTGTAATCTGTGTTAAAATGAAAAATAATTAAAGATTTTTCTATTTTCACAAAATTCTACATTAAAAATTGCCTCTGGTTATCAGAGAAGCACCCTCTCTTGGGGTTTTTTAAAAGAATTTAAAGAAATTTCTTTTTGGCTATTGAAAAGATTTGTCTAGTTCTTTTGGAGGTGATTCTTTAATGCTTTATTTGCCCACTCTTAAAATGCTTCACCTTGTTATTGTTGAGCGTTTGTATATTCTGCCTATTTGTAATATCATGTATACGTATATTGTCTATATCATTATGTCCATTGAACCTTTTTTCCTCAATGAGATTTTAATGTACAGCGCCTAGAGCTTGTTCTCTCAAACGAGATAGGTGCCATCTATAAATCCATCTTATTATTAATATAACAGAAAAGAACAGGAATAAAAAAGGTTACCCTTGTGAGAAGGGGCAGACACTGAAGAGACCGGCTGGGAGGAATACATCGATGTATGTGTGTTTGTGGCCGATGACACAGGTGTATAGCTATAATCATTCTGGTGGTAGTAGTTGGTGGTTGAGGTGGTCGTAGTCTGGAAGTTTCGGCTGCCTGATTGGACTTGGTATCCCCTTGATGCATTCTGCGGATGCTGTGGTACAGGCTGTGAACCTTCTGGCAACACATTGATTTGCTGATAGGGAGATGCTGTCATGGTAATGCCAGAATTTGGTCCCAAAGCCCGCACCAGCCGGTCCTTTAGGAGTGCAAGTTTCATCTGAGTGACGATAAGAAAATTGTACAGTGGCCACATGGCAAGGTACAAAGACAAAAGATGGACAAACAGATGTACAGAATAGCAGCCAAGTAAGGGGACATAGAAACCCAGGAAAACCACCGACAAGATAGTATGATGATATAAAAAAAGATGAGGGCGCAACATGGCAAAGGGAAACAGGGATCGATACTCATTGGACAGCATTTACGGAAGACTACATCCTGCCATAAATGGACGATGCCTACTCCTACTCATGATCAATAAATCAATGTCAGTACAAACAATTGAACTAGCAGATTTCAAAAGGTGGGATCTCAAGCTTTCATTTATGTCGGCAGGCATTTTTAAAGACACAGCAATGATTGATCAAGAAATGATGGCAAAAAATTATAATTGGACAAACGTAAGAGGAAAAACTGTATCAGGAAAAGTGCTTTACATCAGAGGTATCACTGAGGTAACCAAGAGCAGTGGACAAGTTGCCCTGTGCAGCCAGGAGGCCTGAGTACTGACTCAACTTCTCAGCCAACGCTCCTCCAGACACATCTGGTGTTGACCCTCTGGAGAGTTCCACAGCTCTGCGCAAAACCATCACTTTCTCTACGAGATCCTATGAGAATGATAAAATAGAGAAAAGATGTAAAGCATGTAAACCATCCTTTGCATTCAGTCATGAGCTTTAAAACGTATTTTAAAAACTGAATTCCAAATTGTATGACTGAATAAAAACTTTTTAAATTCCTAATTTTTTAAATTATTTTTCATTCCATACAGGCAAGAGCAATTTTTAATTTGTCAAAAGATGAGAAAACCGAACTTGAATCACAGGTGAACATCCGTTCCTGTCATAATTTGGATGGTTTAAACATTTAAGAATTATCTTATCAACACTTTTACATAAATAAAAATAATAATAAAGAAGGGGGGGGCACAATCTACTACCTGGAGGGCTAGGGAGCACTGCCATCAGCAGTATTCAAGACCCAGTTCTCTACAAACTTATCCACGTTACAGAGCATATGTAGCACAATGATGCATACAAAGACAGATCCCCATTCCTTTCCTTTTCTAGTCGTTGTGCAAGGGTATCTGTAACAGTGAATAGTGTAATCAGGAAACATATTGTCAGCGATTATGTGAAATAATTTCAGTCAACAAAACCCAATTACTCATATCCCTACGAGCTAAATTGCTATACAAACTCTTCTACAGTCACTTATGAGCTATTAAGAAGTGTTCCGTTGACTTATATCTGATCTATGTAACCATTCAGGAATGATTTTCTACCTGAACTGAAATTAAAGAGTCAAAATTAAAGATCATGAGTCATATACAATCCAGATAAAACCTTCATTAATTAGATAAACCTGACTAAGTCATTAAAATCTCGAGAGATTTTCTACCAGTTGACAACAAATTTCTGGACTTAAAGGAAAAAAGAGTTTGCCCGGCATTGAGGCTTTCCCATGCATGATACGTACCACACAGGAGAGAAAATTCCTCGGCAAAGCATATGTCAAAATGACAGCCAAGGCTTCTTTCCAGTTATCCAAATCACAAGTTTCCACAATGTGACCCCAGTCATGTGTCACAACTGATGATATGAGCTAAGAGATTGAAGACAAGAAATCAAAACAAAAAGAATCATTATCTATTCATTGTCATACAAATGATAACAGATTAACAACGTGACAAGTTTTAAGCCTGCAGTACAGAATAAAATTTCTGTGTCGCAAAAAATGACCAAAATAGTGTACACTCCTAATGGAGAGAAAGTTTTTTTTTTAAATAAGAAGAAACAACAACAAAAAAAGATTCCAAACAAAATTCAACAAATTCAAGACTATAAATTGATAAAACCTTTGAAAATAACAGAAAAGAGTTATATATAACATATAAATAACTTAAATAAAATTACACTATCAATTACATCCCAACACAAATCATTTAATTTGTTTTGACTCACTCTGCCTAGCGTAGATTTGTTTTTCTGGAAGTATTTCTTTTGAGTTCGAATGAGCAACTCTGGACCACCAGCAATAGCAAGAAGAATTGCCTCGGCCATCTTATTCTCACTGATACACATTTCAACTGCCGCTTCAAAGTTGCCCGTAATCAATGCTTGTGACATTAGGCCATCCACTGGAAGCAATGACAAAAGTGAAAACCAAATGACAGAAAAATATCAATATAAATAGAAAGAAAACTTATTTAATTAATTCACAATTACAATACCTTATATTGGTCAATTCTATGCTGTTTCTCACCCACACACAAACCTATAATATATTATTATTATTGCACAGTACAAATAAAAACCTGCAAAAAATGAAAATTCCATTTGAAGAGACATGTGATATTTTGGGTTTCTGTGTTCAATCTGTCTCTTCAAGCAGAATCTTCAAATTTCATTGTTTATTACTTTAACTTTTCCTACTGTGACTCCTTTGGTAAATCACATCATATGATGTTTACATAAATGTATGTAGTCTATATCGACAGTAAAAATCGCAAACTATGTAAGTCTAAAATTAGTAATATCTTTTCTTTCGCCTTTTAAGTGATTTTTTTTTTTTTTGAATTTGGATTTTTGCTTTTAGAATGTACACGAGTAACTGTCCAAATACAGTCATCCTATATCATTGAAAAGTTTGCAGTTTCCTTCGTTGCCATAGAAATGGCCGTCATCTTGGATTTTGACCCAATTTTCAAAATCCATGTCCTCCTTAGTTATGAATAAAAGAACTCAAAATCTGTGCAGATCGTCATTCCCATTCAATATAAAAGAACTCAAAACCTGTGCAGATCGTCTTTCCCATTCAATATCTAAAGAGTGACGTCAGGTTTTCAAAAAATATTTTGGATAGTTTTTATTTAATGAATTTTTAAAAATAATATATATCGTGAATATACAAAAATGGCATTTTTATTACAAATATTTTTTTAATCTCAAAAATTTTACAAGATATAAAAGAACTCTGACGTCATTCTATTAACATCAACAAAAGGAACCGGTATGCCAAATATAATACAAATCGTTCAGTAAAATTTTAGTGTGAAAAATATAATTTTCAAGAAAAACGCAGGTAAAAATATCAAAAGAAAATAACACAAAAGTTTTAAATTCAGACAGGTTTCCCTTGTTGTACCAGTAAACCATAAGCAAAGATCAATTTCCCCTGGTCCATGTTAAAGCTTATATAACTATAGATAAAATGACAAAAATGGAAATATTGAAAACGATATTGAAACATTAAAAGAGCTGTCAATGACACCTACCACTGTCAATAGGAATAACAAGGGGTGTATCTGTCCCTGTGGGTTTTTGTTGGGAAATTTCATCAAAAGCAGCTGATCCATCTGACAACTCATCGATGCTGTCAACTGGTGTCTGCAATAAACAAAAGAAAATAAAGAATAATAGGTGGAAATAAAAAGATAATAAAATTGAAACAATATCCAAACATTGGCTTTACAAGAGGGCTCATAACTCTCAGTGATTGTATGTTCTTTTAAAGGAGATTCCAGGTTATCTAGGAGAATGAAAAATACTGCCATCTTTTTCCCCGCTAAATTTTGTGTTTCAAGTTTTAAAATATCACGTTTGCACTGAAACATTACTTCTGTGCTCTGACAGTTAAAAAAATAATTCTTTGGATGAAAAAGTTTTAGATCTAGAAGCAAGTATAAGCATTGGTCTATTAACAAACAGGAAATATTAGGCTGTCAGTGATACATTGAAACTTCAAGAGTTTCTGGGAGAAAATTTTTAGAATAACAAATGAAGAACTCAAAAAGAGATGTAACTAAAACAAAAAAAATATATGAAAAGAAGATGGAGGTGGATAGGGTACATGTTCAGGGAGAGAACATGGAGAGTATTGCATTGGACACCAGAAGACAGAAGAATGAGAGAAAAAACCCAATATGTTTACTGTTTATGTTCACCTTTGAACCAACACTGGGTGAGGCTTGCCCACTGGCCGCTAATCTTTCTGCTTTCATGATATTCCTGAAAGTAACATTTATGAAAAGTTTTAGTATGACTATCAATAAAATTCTGTGCCTATATAACTATTCTAATAGCGATAAAAAACAATCAACTTTTATTGGGTCCCAAAAAACAACCAAAAAACACATTGACTGAACCATTATCTGAAATATCATTTCCTATATACCAATCCAGTTTACAAAAGGTTCAAATGTTTAAAAAGTATCACATAGCTTAATCTAAAGGTCTTCCATTTTGTACCCAGTATTGAGTAGAGACATTTTCTGTGCAAGTTCCTGGGCATCAACTCCTCTGCTTGATGTTGCAGAGACCTCTGTACCTGTATGCTCAACGACCTTCATGAAAACACAGAGAGAAATGACAAAGCTGAAATATTTTTTAAAAGTCTGCAACATGGACCTACAAGGACCCACGAAAGTAAAAAAACCCAAGACACTAAAGATTTGATGCCCATTACAAAAGTTGACAAAAATATTGAGTCGTAAGTCCTATACAATGAAAGCACAGAAAACCAATCAAGCTAAATGCAAAAGGAGAAATCAGACCTACCTTTAACGCCAGCTCATTTTGGTCATATCCTAAAAGCTGAAGGAATCGAGTTCTTGGCTCCTTTTCAAAATTCACCTGTGAGTATATGACAAGGAAGTATATCATTCATTCATATTTACCATGGTCTTAAAAACAGCAAAGTTTGTGTAATATTTCTTTCCTTTAAACAAAAAGAAACAAACTAATAAAACATTCTTTTTTCTGTTTAGAACCAGTATCCTCTTCGAAAAATTTGAGATTTATAACTCATTTGTAAAAAAATATAAATAAATAAAAAATTAAAACAAGTAACACATCATAACTAACCGTCATGAAGTTCCACATATTTTCTTGTATCGAGTCCACAGCATTTGCAGCCTTCATGGAACAATACTCTGAAAACTGGCCGCTACCAAGGGCCTGTTCCAGTTGACTAGATCTCGCCACTAAATCCGTTTCAGTGACAACCTGGCTAATGGTGACTGTGCGAGGCATGGGTTGCTGAGGGTTACCAGACTTTTCAAGGCCAAATGTCACCAATTTGCCACCAAACTGAATTAAAGTGAAAACAGTACAAAAATAAATGATACAAAACTTTGTGTAGAAGGTTAAGTATTACCTACAGATTTTATAAACACTGCATGGGCTAAGTTAAGTTGATAACAGGGATAAAAGAAGAAGAAGTAGAAGAAGCAGAATAAGAAGAATAAGAAGAAGAAGAAGGAAGAAGGAAGAAGAACAAGAATAAGAAGAAAAAGAATAAGAAAAAAAGAAGAAGAAGATGCTGCTTTATTGCAACTTACACTGTTTGCCATATCCCATGATCTCAGAGTTAATTGAGAGGAAACAGCAAGGTTGAAAAGTGAAAGGAAAGAAGAACAACCTACCAGTAACATCCACCAACCACTCATGGAAGAAGAAGAAGAAGAAGAAGAAAAAAGAAAAGAAGAAGAAGAAGAAGAAGAAGAAAAGAAGAAGAAGAAGAAGAAGAAGAAGAAGAAGAAGAAGAAGAAGAAGAAAAAGAAGAAGAAGAAGAAGAAGAAGAAGAAGAAGAAGAAGAAGAAGAAGAAGAAGAAGAAGAAGAAGAAGAAGAAGAAGAAGAAGAAGAAGAAGAAGAAGAAGAAGAAGAAGAAGAAGAAAAAAAAGAAGTAACTTTCGAGATTTTCAAAATTATGCTGCAGTTGCTGCTGCTTTTGTATCTACAAGAACATGAAATGGGGACAAATTCACCAGTATGTTATGGAAAGTAAGTCATTTATGATCAGTGATTGATTTCCTTAAGGGGAGTGGGTTCTGAAAGCCATTTTGAAAACCCATAGAGCAAGCCAACTAGGACCTCGATTTTTGATTTCTACATATCTAAATTAGATGAGAAACTGAAATTTTGTCCGGTGTTGCAATGGCAACACTGCCATATTGGATTTATGATTCCTAAAAATAACATGCATTTTCAAAATGTAAAATCTGCATCAATTATTTTGGGATGTGTCTCAAAATTGGTAAAACTCCTTCATTTACATCTATAGAACAAAACTATGCATGGGTTTGGACGAAACTATCAAACTTTTAGTTTTATGGTGTGTTAGAAAGTTGCATATAAAATGTTTACAATTTACAGCAATTTTATTCAACTAAAAATTCATTTTCAGAAAGTATATAAAATAACATCTAACGCATGCATACCTTTATTCCATGCATCAAAAGCAAGGTTTGTGCAAAATTTCAAGCTAAGTTAGAAAAAAAGCGGTCCAAAAATGGACATTTTGAGATATTTGTATTTTTCTCTTATTTTTCTGTTATTTGAATACGTTTTCTCCCATAAACCTAAGAAAAGAGTAGGATAATACATTGAAACATTATAAAACCTTCAAAGGCTCTGAACTACTTCTTATTGACACTGTTTCAAGTGCAACAGCACCTTTTTACTCATTTTGAGATGGGGCCTTTTGATAATAGGTGCCCAGAATATTTTCCGTAACTTCCGGCCGATCTAAGGCAATATTCATAATAGATCCTCTAATAAGGTTGTTTTGTATAGCGTTCATTGTGGCGATCAAAATGACTACTAACTTGCCATACTTTAGATAATATTTCTGGCTTTTATTGTATAATAGCTATGTTGAAAGATAAGCCTGTATTGTTTCTTTAAAAAATCGTATAAATTCAAAGAATCGATACTGAGCTTCTTTTATGATATCATTATGACGGGCATGAACTGCTCTATCCACTACTATGATAGACTAGATTTGTCCCATTTTTCGGCAAAAATGGCATTCCCAGAACCCACTCCTCCCCTTAACCTACACCATCATTCAAAATTGTACTTAATTACCACATCGAAATTGTTTACATTCTATTGCAAAGCCAGACACTTTCGTATGAATGAAAGAGTTCATGTAAAATGATATTGCAATAGAACAGAGAGTAAAAAAGCAGATGGAAAAGAGGGGAATTAAATGAATCATTTCATAAGCTTACAGCAAAGAAGCTCCAACTGGTTTCCGTATCCATTTCGGAGGTTTCTGCAGCGGCAAAACTTTTCCTCCTCGTGCGGAACTTGTACAGGAGATGTGCCAAACTGTGCACCACTGAATGATTCAGCAACCTAAATGTGAAATAGGATAATGACATTCACATCACAAATACTAAAAATGTAAGCAAATAAGCTATGACTGAAACTCTCTCCATTTACTCTACACCTGCTAGCAGGTCGGAATATTTATACACCTTGAAGGTAAGAGTAAAGAAGACTACATCTATAGTAAAATTGGTAGCCTAATGATTGGGGTCTGACAGATTTTGTAGGAACCTGGATTCAACTTTGTGTTTCTTGGGAAAGACAATTACACACATTTTCTTGCTCAACCCAGATGCAGATGGGAGAGACATAATACTTGCAATGGACTCGGCTGCTCTTCAGAAGCTTTGTTTGTTTAATTGAAATTTACCCAGTCCACCATATACGGTGAACTCAGAATGAATTAAACGGAAAAAGTAACAAAGGAGATTAGTGAAAGTTGAGAAATAGGACCTCCCAGTAGCACCCGTAGGATTGTGACATGAATTTGTACACCTTAACTTGCCTAAATGTAGAAAAAAACCTTTAAAATCGTTATGAAATAAAGAGTTCATTTGATATACAAAATGGCAAAAAATAATGGCCCATGAGTAGGGAATCAATCTAATAGTGATAGGCTTGCATCTTCATCATCTTGTCAAACAAAATGCTTGATATGACATTTTTTAATGTAGTAAAGAACAGTACATTATAGCTATTTAGTCTACTAAGAAGAGAGTGAAAGAAAGACTGCACAAAAACCAGGTTGAAACTTCTGATGAGATCTGAAGGGACATTTCACATCTCTTTCAGGTAGTTGATGATGCCACGGTCCATTATATCTGGACAGCCATTTCCTTCAATATAAATTTCATGTTACCACCTAAGTATATACACATATAGATCTTTGTAACACACTTAGTTCATTTGCTTGTTACAAGTCCCTTCTCTGTGTCACTATTTGATGTTGAGATACATTTTTCGTAAATATGATCAAAGCGCTACAAGTCACAAATTTTCTTTTGATTTACCTTGTTGCTTGGCTGAATAGGATGTCCACCTCCCATCAAAGAGTACAAGGTGATATGGCCATCAAAAGATGCACTGGAGATAATGGAAGGGTTCCTGGGACACCATTGTATATCAAAACACCACTGGTTGTTGGTGGACATTTCGTAGACCACCTGAAATCAAACACACCCAATACTAATACATTTCAAACACTTTCAAGGCATACTTAACACCACAAGTTTTTTGACAAGGCCTTTACCTTGAAGACACCAACAAGTGTCTAAAGAGATCATATGCCCTGGTACTTGGTGAGTATGACAATGCTCAGATACAAGATGTAATCACAGGTTCATACGAACGAGACTGCTTTGTTTCATCACTGCATTCCAAGCACAAATTAAACTTTCAACATTATATTTCTCGTGTTTTGAAACCCATATATACACCGGAAGGTAGAATGGGAACTGATAAAGAAAGAAAGAAAGTTTGATATGAAATTGTACAATGAAGAATTTGTTTAAGTAGATTATAAGAAAGCAATGAATTAGATTTCCGTACATAGAATAAGCAGTAGAAGAAAGAAGAGTTCAGGTTAAGCTTATACGTTCTACTCCATCCCAAAAATATTTCAAATATCCCATGCCCCCTACTCTTAATTATTTGTTATTAATCCTGTTGTATATTTTTCAAACCATAAGCAGAGATTGCCTTTAGGTTCAAGAGTAATAACAAAACAAATAATTATTAAAGCTTAGCGTGCTTCTC
Source organism: Doris montereyensis (assembly GCA_037039925.1). Classification (NCBI taxonomy): domain Eukaryota; kingdom Metazoa; phylum Mollusca; class Gastropoda; order Nudibranchia; family Dorididae; genus Doris; species Doris montereyensis. Next base: position 18,122 of record JAXRKP010000138.1, on the reverse strand, counting down.
TTTCTGTAATAGGAACAATTTTCAGCCACTTGTCTTCAGAATTTTACAAGTAACATTAGTATCCTTCATGCATCCCTGATGCCAAAACTATTTCAAGGCTACGCAATGTTCTTTCTAAGTGTCAAGTATTACCCTACAAATTTGACACAGGATCAGTCATTCTTCTATGTTTTCTGTTTGAGTAAAGAAAATAAAGATGAAAATATTATGTACTTCTAACAAAGAAATTTGTGACCAGTAATCATTAATTAAAGACAGTCTTTGAAAACAAAGGGAAAAAAACCTTTGCAAGAAACAAAATTAAGTAAATAAAGCTGACAGCATCAGAGTAGGAAAGTTAATGGCTAATACAAATTGAAACCAACCTCTCCATTCGGTACATTAGAATTTGGATTCCAGCAAAGAATGCGACTGTCTTTGCCACAACTCAACAAAAGATCAGGGTCCCTCCGACACCAAGCAACTGACAACACACCCCTGAACAGAGAATTAGAAGAAAAAACAGTTGTTACTGCCACAGGAAGAAAAAATAAAGGCTCTTTAAAACATAAATAGATAAAAACCATTCTGTGAATTGACCGGCAAAAGATGCTTAACCCTTTGAACCCGAGCCACCGTAATATCGGTGGGGAACTTTATTTGATTCCTACTCCCTGAGACACCAATATTACCGTGGGTGGGTGTGTCCCTACAGTCGTCAGGTTATATAGGTGATTAAAATTGAGCCACTTGACTTGTGACACTTCAACCGGAACAATAACAAAGCAGAATCAAAATGGCTGCTTCCTTGTGGTGAAAACCATGTAAATTTGGTGTAATTGAATAATTTTATGATGAAGCGATCAGCTGTTCAGGTAAAAAAAAATACACACGAGAGCAAGTATTACAAAATTTATCAAATTCCGAGGATGATGAACTAGAATTTGGTGATACTGAGTATCATGATAGTGAACTAGGTTTAGATGCGAGTCAGATGACATGGGAGATGAATAAATGTGAGTAAAAATTTACACGTAATTAAAAAACAAAACCAAATAATACATTTTTGTTTGCTTCCCCTCTTTTCACACGTTTTTGCTCAATTATTGGAGCCCAGGGACAGGGTAATTTAAAAATTAAGGTTCAGGAGCTAAGGGTTCAAAGGGTTAATGAGGAAAGGCAATACCTGGAATGGGTGATTTGGGGTCCAAGTTTTAAAATTGGGGTGATGGCATTTTCTTTCAGTTCAACTTTCATCTGCTTCCCTTCAGTATAAGTCATTTATGATAAATTCACACATTGCTGAGATTTTTGAATTTTTGCTTCGTTTTTCCCATCAAACCTTCACTCTTTTTCATTCATATATCAAAAATGGCATTTGTATTGCAGCTGTCTTTTCACTCTTTCAAGTTGTGGTCGAACAGTCTCTGGCATTGTTATTATTGTAAAGAGGATTGTAAAACTAGGTTTAGATGTGCATTGCTGGTATGAAAACAGCCGTCAAATGAGCAGTTTTTGTTTTTTCCTCTATTCCTATACTTGTGAAGAAGTTAGGTTCGAGGATGAAATCAGTGTTTACATACGCGCGTCGCTGAGATGCCTTCACCTCTTATGTCACAAAGCGCTTGGGCGATCGACCACGATACCATGTTCCCCTTTTTGTTTTAAAACTTTATCTCTGCCAAGACAAAAGAACTGTGTTGCCGTATTCTGGATCGACAGGGTTAGCCACTGCTACATCCATCGAACGATTTTCAGATGCCAATCTTCTCAGTCAGTGTTAGGAAATTTACGTCAAAATTTTGACTGTTTTGACCTAGCCTCACCTACAAAATATTCTGTCAAAAAAGGAAAGAGCATATATACCTGTAGGATCTTCAGGTAGTATGGAAATTATTTTGCCATAAGTTTGATGCTAGATAAATTCCATATGAGAAGGTCATTCTAAGGACTAGGGACAGCACTTAGGAAGACTGTGGAAATACTTTAGCAAAAAACAGAAAGTCAACATAGAGACGCTTTGGTCCCAAACTAGCCAATCCCCAATAGTTGGTACTTGCTTTTATTTAGTGTAACTGATCATGACAAACATGATTGACACACTAAAAAAAAACAGCCCAGAAAGCAATGCCATAATTAGGTGTAAGAAGGGGCAAGGGCATAATTTTATTTCGGCTAGGATTAAATATTCATTTGACAATAAATCAATTGTGAAGCTGTGTCCAAAGAACTACACTGAAGCTGGAGCGGAGAGCAGTATGCTGCGGGCAGTTTTAGTTGTCCATCTTATAAACATAAAATCTATCCATTTAAGTCTAAAGGACTCTGATTGTTGTGAATACTTTTTGTTGTGGTGTACCAAGTGTTTACTGTGTGAGATTATGTCATCAATGGAATAAAAGCATGTTGTATGACTTTTTTTTAAATGCTCTTTCACAGGTATTGGTTTGTATTTTGGATAAACAAACAGTATTGGGGAAATGGCTAATTCTTTAAACCAATGATTTAATCCGTTTTTTCAATTTTTTCTCAAAATGAATTTTTGACAATGTTGAGGTTTCTAAAAACCATCATTATTGTTTGGATTTGTTTGCTTTTGTCTCTATAGCATTGGTGGTCTTGTTTTACATGTAAATGGATTTTTTTCAAAATAATCTGATATTCAGAGCATAAAAATTTATATATTTCAAATATATAAAAAACAGTCTTATACGTTTTGACACTGATAATCCTCCACAGCAAATTTCAATGATTTTTTATGGATAAGTCAAACATATCATTTTAGGGGTCTCCCCACATTTTGAATCCTAAAAAAAGAGTCAAATATAGCATGATGCCTAGATCAGACATCTATAGGTTTGTAAATTAACAAAAAGTGGTCTGACTAACAATCTATCAATTGTGGATTTTCTTCACATTGAATTTTCAAACAATGTTTTTACAGTCAAACATGATTATTAGAATGGCTCATCTAGTCATAAAACATACTATATTTTCTCAGGTACCATAGACAACAGGCAAAATGACAAATGCATACTTTTGATGGTTTTCTAAAACTTTGAGGGGCGAGGTAGCATACTCGCAGATCCCAAAAGTTGTATGACAGGAGTGTGGTCGTCTTCTGATGACAGGCAAAGCTGAGTAGCTACTTCTGGATGCCAGGCCAACAATTTAGCTTTGATCTGAAAATAGACAATGTATATACTTTGATCCCTAGACAAAGTGCAACATTAGGAAATAACATATGAGCAGCAAAAGTCCTTGTATTTCTATTTTTACATTTGTTGATATTTAATAATTAAATTACAGTTTATTCATGAGTCCTATGAAATATCTATATATATAAGCCCACCTCCTTATCTTTGCATTCTTTCTAGATCTTTCTCCTCTTGCTAGGTGGCTCTAAGCCAGCTCTAGCTTTCTCTACATGTTTGTTGATCTGTCTCTTCTTGGCTCTTAGCGTGCAATCTGCAAATGAAAGCTATGTGACCAGGAAATATGAGTGAGCTCGGTAGGCCTAATAGACTGGTGGCCCAGTCGGCTACTTAATTCAACTTTCTATATCACCGGCGGCCATTCATGTGACAACACGTCTACCAACCACGGACATTTTGGCTCTGTGAACACGGTGAATCTCGGAATTTCCGAGCCCTGTGAGATTTATCCAATTTTGAGTAAAATTGCCTTCCTCAGACACCGCCCCCCCCCTCAAGAGGGATACAAGTAAGGTAAATTTCTGATGGCAACATTTAATAATTGCACTGAAATCATAAAGCAAAGTTCTTTCTAACATAAATAAAGAAAATATGGACTACAGGCAATTAAATCACATTAAGCATCAAGAAAATAGCTTATTTCACATGGTTATAATATCCAGTTTTTACAAAAATTACGTCGTGTAAGAATGCATGCATAAACATACCTATTATATTCAAAGATATGACTTACCCTTGACATGCTGTCACTAATTTTAATAATAGGTTCATTTTTCGCAGATCCCACAACACATCTTGATGCAAAAGTAGATCCAAGAATGTGTTGAACTTGTTGATTCCATGCAACACAAGCCAATTCTTCTGGTGGCTATGCAAAAGGAAAAGCACAAATTAAAATTTTTGCCTTTGATATATCAAAAAGGACAAATGTGCAAGTTTGATGGCTGCAATGACTACCAGCTTACATTACAAATGCGAATTCTTGCAAAATCAGTCATAATGAATACACACAATGACAAAAGAGTTAATGGAAACCCTTTCAAATGTCGTCTCATTAGAGGACAATATGAAATTGAGACCAGATATTCAACTCAGACCAATTAAAAGCAGCAGGCAAAGACAGTGATATGGAACGTAGAATAATATACAAATACATTGTAACGCAGTTCTCCCATCTGTATTGTGAACCTGATGTCCATAGATGATAAAGAAAACAACTATTTTAATCCATGCAATGCTAGACAAGATGTTTCAACACAAGTATTAATTAAACTACATAAAACATCTACGAAAAGAGTTTTATTTCACACGCTTCCATCCATTGTTGACACATAACCTGTAATCTATTATATCCATCCTTTCACCTATTCGCATAAAAATATTTTATGCCTATTCGCTGATATGAATACAATATATGAACGATGTAAAGTTAGTGAATCTGTCCTTGCCTTGTGTGGGAATACAAATCACAAAAATCCATCTTTATCTTGATCTTTAATACATTTTTACACTATACACTTTCAAACAAAAATACCCTTCTAGTCTATGCAAAGTTGTTCGTTGTCTTCAAAAAATAAAATAAAATAAACAATTGATTTATACAGCGCCTGGCTATCCATAATAAAAGTGCTCAGCAGCGCTTTACTAACTATTGTTGGCCAAGTTACTCTGTTAATGTGATAACTTCAGAAAATCTTGGGCTACTTTTTGTTTGTCATGCTACCATTCATCCCGACTAGAATATTGGCTCCAATCAAGACAAAGATACAAACCTGAGATTTCTGGCCTGGAGTCATAGGACTTTCAGATTTATTCAAATCCCAGATGTAGATCTCAGAGTCACCTGCACCTGATGCAAGTAGATTGGACTGAAACAAGACAGGAAATAGTTCAATCAATATATATTAAGAATTTTGTCTACAATAACATTGTTTATGACCAAATAAGAGAAGAAGGAAAATTCCTTAACTAGCAATTAATTTGTTTTACATTTGAAAGACTTGCACAGATCCTCCATGTCAACAACAAGCATTTCTTCTCTCTTTTTTTGAAGGATGCTTTTACAATAAATTAATCATACAATATGTCTGCCCATTCTTTATCAATTTCTCTAGAAGTAGTAGAAGGTTATATATATTTACTCTTTTTATCAAACGATCTACATTTCAATATCTCAGCCCCTCCTTCACCAGACTAATTCAAAGCTATCTTTGTAAAATCTCTTTTCATTGTATGAAAATAATCCACACACTCACTGTTTTTACAATACACGTATGTATAGCATTAAAATGGTTCTCTGATGCCCACACTCTACCCACCTGAAATGGATTAAAATCCAGGGCTTTCACAGCACCAACATGTTTGTCTAGCTGAACTGACAAGCAGTCAGGTGCATTGGCAAACAACTTGTCAGCATTGTAGACATGAATCTTTCCATTTTCTGCGCCCCGATGAGAATTCCTTTGTCAGTATCTTTCATTGTACTCCAGAGTATTTTATGAAACCTGGAAGGATCACGATAAGTATGAAAATTTAAAACTTAACGCCATGAATTTATCGATTTGATTGATGACTACTTGTCTTTTTCTAGTCAAGATGACAAGAAAAAGAAAAAAAACGAGACGGACAAAATGTAATGTATTTGAACCCTTATAAACAAAACAGATTCAGAAATACACTAAAAAGTGCTTCATCACATAATTTATGATGTACCTTGCAACATATGTCTCCTAAAAAGACAAAAAAAGAAAGAAAAAGAAAAAAGTCCCTTAAAAACCAAACAAGAGTTAAATGGAAACTTCTCACTATAACACTAACGAGAAAAAGATAAAATAAAACTGTACATATTACTAACCTGACATCAGGCGCAACTGATGCAACAAGTGGCATGTCAAGGTAGCTTCATCTAAGTTCAAGCTGTACACTTCAATTGCAGATGAAGTACTGTCATAATATAATATTTCAAATGAAAATGTTTTAAAATAATTATATTATGTGTAATAATCCATCGTAATCATCATGAGTTTTGTTTCTTTAAAATACATCGATGTGAGACTAAATTGTTTGCAAAAGTGAAACATGTCAAGAAGTATTATCTTTTTCATTATTAAATATATATATATATATATATATATATATATATATATATATATATATATATATATGTTAGGAGGCTTGTTGTGTTATAGATATTTACATGACGCAGAAATTGCTGTATTTTAAATCAATGATAGCATCATAGAGAAAAAAGGATGACTATAAATCTTTCAGGAAACAACATTATAACAATTTAAAAGAAAACCTTTGTTAAAAATCAATCACTCTCACGATTATTGTTCATTTCACGGTATTCTTACCTAAATGTAGCATCCAGTTGCTGAGCTGCTGTTCCAGTAGCAACATATATCGGATAGTCACTAGCAGGAGACCATGTCAAATTGGCAGTTCGGTCTATCTCTTTGACCCTCATTTTTATCCTATAAAAAGTATACAGTATATATAAAAGAAAAGTTATTTTCACAAAAGAAAAAAACATAGGCACTGTACTTTCTTATACAAATTGCATGAAAATAGAAAAAAGATTACTCTTTTTAAAAAAAATTAAAGGTACATGCGTGAAAGATTTGTCACTTTTTCATTATCCAGGTTTTTTTTGAAGGCTTGTATATTTTCATCTTGTCACATTATCCATACAACTTTTCTTACAAACCTGTAACTTTATTCAGACATGACATCCTTTACACAGGGAGGGGGAGGGGCATGATGCCCCCCCCCCTTTTGTTTTCACGTAATCAGGGGAGACCCTTCTGAGATGCCTCTTTATTCCCATTTTTTTAAAATTGACTAAAATTTAGCGAGGTATTCCTATCTGGTCAACTATTTCTGGGTCAAACGGGACATCAGATCTTAAGGAGTACACATTTATGAAGCAACTGAATATTTCTTATGTCCAACAAATGTCTTGAAAAGCCAATGCTAGCAGAATGGCTGATGTCAGTCTTGAAAAGCCGATGCTAGCAGAATGGTTGGTGTCAGTCTAATGTCACGCTATCTGACGTCTCAGTCTCGATTAGTCTAGCATATTCCGTTGTCTGTCTCACACAGTCAGTGTCACATCGACCCAAAAGTCGCATTCAGTCACGAAAGACTTGACTGCAATTGAAAGCAACCTTTCAAGAACATTTAGATCTACTTAAAGCCAGATCTAGCTATATCTAGATCTAATAGATCTTTGTCTTTGAAATATTATATATGGCAGGTTTACAAATGGTCCATCCCCATTTCCTCTTTTTTTCAAAATGTACATGTTATATTTTTTACAAGTGTTATATACCATGTTAAAGCTTAGAACATGAGGATTCCAGATATATGACTTTAAGAGATAGCAAAGGACTGTGGAGCAAGTAAATTAGCTTTTAAAAGTCATGTTTTTCAGTCAAGGGGCATAACTGAAAATTCTGGGTCCAAGCGCCAGTGCGTTGAACTGCTCGCGTCCGTCGACCGATTTCCTAGGCGTTTATTTAGTGATTAACGCTTGGGCATCTGGTTTGGAGAACTTTTCCCTAGTTCTCAATAAGATGTGAAGTCTGTGTTTGTGTTTCCCGACACCTCGGGCGTGGAGTCCACGGCCGGTGCCTTACCGTTGATCAGATGACTTTGCGATCCGGATCGTGTGGATGATGAAAATGAAAACCAATGCATTTTGTCCCGTTTTTGTAAAATTCTGTGATTGTACGCCTTTATATTATCCTTATTACGTGTTACGGGTTTATCGTGTGTACCATTCTGCTCAAACTGGTACGGTAAACTTCACGACTTATAATTTTAACGAGTGAGGATGCGATAGTATAGGCCGATATTTGCCAATAGAGAGAGAGAGAGAGAGAGAGAGAGAGAGAGAGAGAGAGAGAGAGAGAGAGAGAGAGAGAGAAGAAAACCCTCGCCGAAAAGAAAATTTCTTTTGTTGTTCCTTTCTCCCCGTAAATCATCACTTCTCCGATACTCCCGTCATCACTCATCCCCCTCTCTAAATCTACAGTCACATAGAGCGCCCCACTAGATAGCACAAACTTGTCTTTATCGATCGATAATTGCTTCGCAGAATACGGGACGGGATGGGAGCGGTGGCTGGCAAATCTTAAACTCTACTTGAACCTGTGCTATTAGTATTATTTTCTCTCTCTCTCGTTAAATGGGTTTTTAGTCATATTGTATTGTTATGCCAAGGAAACTGTGCATAGTGGAGACGTAAAGTCACTATCATTGTAATGGACTTCTAAACCTCCCGTATTGCCAATTATCTTGTCTTTATTTATTAGAACATAATAAATCATGAAAGCCTATTGATTGCCGGACTTCTTTTACATAAGTTTCACTCCTGATAAGCTAAAGCAGGTTTTGCTAATGCAACCGAATCTAACCTGAACGGTCTCGAATCTAACCTGATCACAGTCTCCTTTCTGATGTCCGATCATCGTCTACATTTTTGCATGGCCGTAAGCACATGGCCGTAGAGTAATCCAAAAACAAAATATTCCGCAAAGCCAACCAGACAATTTAAAAACAAAAATTTCATGATTTCCCAATAGGCTTACACCCGATGAACTACGAGACAATAGCTCGACGCAATATTACCGTTATTAGATCTCAGATCGAAAAAAATATTTTTTGTCCGACCATGAGGTCTCGTAGACTGCCAGTAGTCTCATGGTATTCTCACTCTCATTTAGAGTTACCTATGATTTTTTCGTGTCTTTTACAGAATATATGGTGGTAGGAATACGTTTTCTTTCACTTAAGATCAAAAAACGGCGCTTCTACGTATTTTTCAACTGTTTTTTTTTCAGCTCTTAACGTGTGTTCATTTATAGACATCAGTTGTTACATAATAACGAAAATCTGAAATCTGCCTCACGTGATCACTGCAAAAGATAAAAAATATTTAGGACTCGCCAAATTTTCTTTGAACAATTCTCTTCCACATGGAATTAAAGAAAACAGAATAAAAAGGTCGTTGACCTCACCTAAAGGTGAAAAGGGACTTATTAAAAAGAGGGAAATGTGGTCTGTCTGGATTGCTGACGTTCACACCCAAAAAATATTCACAAAACACACAAATTGAAAGCAAACTTCACAATATTATGTTTTTTATATCTGCGATGTCAAAGCTATACATGGACCAAATGTTAAGAAGATTCACCAATTAGACTTTGAGAAACATTAATTGAAGAGTTCAAGTTATCATTGGGTCCCATTTTTTGTGAAACCTGCCATATAGAGAGACCCTTGCTAGAATCTAATCTAGAATTTAGACTATCTACATTGATCTACCCTTTTAAACTAGAAAGGCGTCAAATCCAGATCTAGATTGAAAACTATCTAGATTAGATCTGGTACTCTATATCTAGCAATGGAATCTGGGTCCTAGATCAAGGTACTCTAGCCCAGAGAAGAAAAAGCCAGCCGGTGAAACTTTGAACTTACCACAGCTCAGACAGCTTCATTGAATTGAAGTGAGCAAAACAATAGGCTTACTCACTGGTTTATATCTAACATCAATTTACAAATTGGACACAACTGTTAAAGTGGTGACGGTGAATTTTATGACTATTGACTTTTCTTGCTGATTTTTTTGCAACTGTTGTAAAACTAACAACCAAGTGTTGATAGTCGATAGTTTGATGAATTATTGAATGAATGTCAATGTTGTCAAGAATAAGAGTGGAATAGAGATCAGGTAATCGATGGGGGCAGGTTTTCACATGGAGTGGACACTTTTGAAGAAAATATACAAATATTTGAGACATACTAAAGAAACTACCTACCTTTGATATGTCCAATGTCGTTCTAAATGAAAATGTGTGTGTTTATGTGTAAGATCCACGTAGAAAATACTTGAAGTACTGTTGTTATTTTCAACGTGGCAGACGCCACTATAACTATAATCAGCAAATTATCACTTCCGGTTCCACGACAACGTTCAGCGCAGGCCAGAATATTTTACACGTTTCCGAATAATAATGTGTCTTGCAGTTATTCTCTTTTCATTTTCAACAAAGGCGTTCGCCAAGAGAGGGAACCTGCCTTACAATTGTAAACACATGGTTCACATTATGGTTCTTTTCTATTGTGAGGTAAAACAGTATGTTGTACCGGAATAAATTATATAATATGTTTTATCTTTTAATTGGAACAAGTATCGATTAAAAAAAAAGCCATTTGGTAATTTGGCCGAGATTAAAATGTATTTCTGGTAAATCTGTGAATAGCCTAGATATTTTCTCTAAAAGGTGATTGTTGCTTTCAGAGGATGATTAAATTTTAATCAAAAGATAATGTTGCTTTTACAAAGCAAACATTGAAGAAAGAAATACACACATGCATACATACATACATACACATGCATACATACATACATACATACATACATACATACATACATACATACATATATACATAATACACACACACAGACATACACACATGCTGTACTCATACATACATATTAATGTATACATAGATAACATACATAATACATAGAGCTAAATAAATAAAGATGGATTTATAGTCCGTATCCCCGCACAAGTGCAGACTCACAGACTGTACATCATTTATCCCCAACAGGCCATTTCATTCATATTCCTTCTCAGCTCCCGACGGAGCATACAGTACACAAGCCTGTTAGGCTTTTCATGCTAACACCCTCACAAGGTCTTTCTCTTCCTATAGCTGGGTACTCATTCACACCTAAGTCAAGTGAGGATAGTAGAGTGAAATACCTTTCCTAAGAGCACAACGTTGTGGGGGAAAACCCACCTGTGCCTGCCGTGGGACTTGAACCAATGTCGTCGTAAATACCAGCTCACAACACTACGGTTCAGCTGCAGTTTTATTTATTACATCATGTTTATAATGAAAAGTACATACGTATACACGCGACACCCACTCTTTACATAGCTTTCATGGTTATGGTGTTCATTATCCCTCAGTACATGCACGATTGAACTGACACGGGGGAAGTAATCACGCAATCAACAGCTATCGTACATGTATATGTATGTAATTGATTAACTCCCCTGTAATACAGTGTCTGCACTGGAGACGACTTATTAAAGGAAAAGTGAAAGTGATTATCTAAGTTATTTTAGGACACCATTTCAACAATTATATTCGGCCTTAGCGAGTCTGAATTAGTGGGGAACGGTTGGATTTTTTTTCAAATATTTATTATTGTTGCCATGGAAACAGACGCCATTTTGAATTGTAAACAACAAAATAGACTTATTTCTAATTCTATCTCCTTCACCAGTTTTTGTGCTATTCTTTTGGAATTTCACACACGTACTCCTGAACATGGTACCTAAAGACAAATAGAGAGTTGTCGTTTTTTTGAATCCATATATTTGATTGTATTTTACGCTTCAAAAATGGGATAATCGACAATGTCATGTTTTTGCTATTTTTGGCGATAAAGTCACAAATATATTGAAAATAAATTAACAAAATCCAAAATACCTCTCTAATAGTTTTTTCATACGTCTATGAACTTGTTATATGCCAAATTGCACATTAATTGGTCGATAAATAAGGATGGAGATAGAATTTATGTTCCGAAAATGAGAGTTTTGAGAAAATCGCATTTGAAAAATGAACATGAAAATTTGGACGGAAAACGTGATCTCACTTCGAAACATTCCTGTCTGACAGGCTGGGCCGCTTTCCTCAGCCTCTTCCTAGACTCTGGCCTTCCCCTAGACTTTTCCACCGTCAACTTTCCTCTTCTTTTCTTTCAATTGAGCATCAATGTACTCCAATTTAATACTAATACTACGCTCTATCACGGGCTCACTTTCTTAATATTGCCGAACGAGCCAATGGGTGCCTTATGTACCGTGACTGCATAAAAACCAACTAGGGCAAAGCGAGGTCACAGGCACGTTCGTGTCATCTAGTTGTTTACGCTACTCATGTGCTCGTGTAGTACAATATTAAGGTATTGTAGAATGTAGTACTGATGCTATGGGAATTCCCACTGTCCAGTAAATGGTGTCTCATAACCTTGAAGGGTAATACTAACAAAACATTTTTTTTAATCGTTTTTCTTTACCATAATACTCGATTTCAGGACAACCCCACCCCCGCCCCCCTTAAAGATTTATTTGATTGGATATGCTTGCTCATCCAATTTCAGCATTCGAGACTACCAGGGATCTGGGTACTCATAACATCCGGGATGACGGTTACAACATAGAGACGAAGGGCGCTATTATAAAGTAAAGGAACAGAGACAGAGAAAGAGACAGATACATAAAGAGACACATAGAGATACAGCGAGACACAAAGATACGTAGAGACAGAGAGACAGAGAACCAAAGAGAATAAATTTAGACGGAGGTGTAAATTTAGTGTGCAGATAATGAAACAGGTCACTATGCTGGTACCAACAGTTCACAGGAGTTGTAACAGCCCGATATCATTATAATATCATAAACAAGAAATTGTAATAGCAGGACATATGTATTTATTGATACTGTAGCTGATAGAAAGGATTCATAAGATTGTTTGTCCAGTGGAAATTATGAAAACGAATGCATACATACCGAAATTGTCCTTACAAAGATGCAAATAACTTAACGTACCTCATACCAGTTTTATGTTACCTGCACGAAATGCAGAGTAATCTCAATAGGCATTTGGTTTCGAAGGCCTGTATTCGTTTTACCTCATCACTCATCAGGATTCAATGTCCAGGTCTCACGTCCGTATAGCATGAATGAAATCGTCAGCGATCTGAAGTGCTTGAGTTTTGATCGGAAGTTGATGTTACTCTTCCACACCTTGTTTAATCTGGCCATCGATGATGTGGTTGGAGCAATCTGGATCCGAAACTCTGTTGTACAGGTATCACTTTATTATAGGGTGACTCCTAGGTATTTGAAATTGGCTACTTAGTCAAGGGATTCGCTATTTACGATGATGTTAGCACGCGGTGACCATGCTATTCACCATCGCCTCGAATTTTTGTGTGCTGACTTCCATCCCGTACGCTGATGCTCTTACAAGTCTGTTGTTTTTTTTGGGGGGGAGGGGGTTCTCGGACAACAACATGACCGCCATGAAGGTGTGTTTGTGATTTGCTCTTCAAAAAACAGACAGGTTCGTGGCTGAATTATATAAATTGACTGTTAGGGAGAATTAATCCGTGCCTGTGTATCAACAGTTATTTTTAAAAATCCAGATCTGTAATGTGTGTGTAATATGACTGTTTAATCTAGCCCAGAAACATGTCTTATAAGAGTATTATACCAATCAAAACATGGGCAAAGCAAAAAGCGTGTCAAAACGCATAGTACTGATGACTCTTTAGAAGATAGATCTAGTAGTCAATCCAAAGTTATTTAATTTATCACTCAAAATGAGTCCGCTACTAATATTTCCATGATAGAGAAAAGGGACTTTGAAGTAATAATTCACAAAGTCAAGGAAGAAATTATAGGACATTTCTCAATTCAAATTGAAGAAATCAAAGGAATTTTAGTCGATCGACAATTTGAAAACGAGACACTGAGAAGGGAAGTAGATACCAACAAACAAGTTACTAGTTAATTCGAAGAAGAGAATAAAGAAATAAAGGACTCACTAAAAGTTAGTTTATAGGAAGGCTGTTAGTAATGAACAGTATAGCAGAAGAAATTCACTACGTATCTTTGGCGTTTGTTTGTTGGCGTCTTTAAGCTCGTTGTTACTGATGCCACCCTCCCCTTCCTCTCACCCCTCCTATTAGATTGGTCAACTGCACATCCAAGGTTACAGATTTGCCTGCCACTAATGGATATGGAGTTTGGTAGATTTCGACGATCTCCTGCATGATTCTCGCTAGGATTAAGTTGAACAATACAGGGCAAAGGATGCAGACCTGATGCAGACCTGTCTGACGCTAACTGGTGTTTGGAATAACTCTCCAATCTGTCTCAAGAGAACTGAGCTGCTGGAATGACCGTAGAAAACTTTGATTACTACAATAACCCCTTCCTCTATTTTGAAGAATCTGAAGATGTGCCTGAGACTCTTGTACAAAACTCTATCGAAGACTTTCTTAAATAAATAAATAAAAAGTTGTGAAATAAACCGTTGGTATTGTATGTTCTTTTACATTGACGTGTAGGGGGCTCTACATGGAATAGCACATTTGGCTGTCTATTCAGTGCGTCTTTATAAAGACAGACATACATCTATGGTCCTTATCCATCTCCTAAATCTTACAGATGTTGGCACTAAGCGCCACACCCCTGACATACTACTTAAGTAGGCGGACTAAACTATGTGAGAGTGCAATGTTTCCTGCATCACTGAGCGTATAAAGTGCATTATCAGTCACCAGTCAAGGCGGAAGAGACTCAAGAGAACCAACAACCATGTGTATGGACTGAGGACGATCCATATCACATCTCGTGGCCTTCGGTTGTCAGTCAAGAGAAGTTAAGAGGGGGGGGTCCTGGAGTGAAAATTGTCCCGTTTGTTCCTATCAATTTAACTTATTTATAAGTGTGATGGACATAGTGTGCTGAGTTTAAATGTGTCATTGATTTTTTTTTCCTGACGCTTCCGGTTGCCATGGTAATGGCCGTTATCTTGGATTTTGCCCCAACATTTTACCAAGTTCAATATCGATAGGCTTCTACATTTTCCGACAAATTTCTTCCAAACTTGGCGCACACTTTATTTGATACAATATCTAAGTTTATCAGATCAGATTCTTGTTCTATTAATAATTTTTGTTTTTATGAATTTTTGAAAATAGCATATGAGAACAACCGAAAAATGTACAAAAATACCATACAAAGAATTCAATTTTTCCAACAAAAAATACATATCCAAAAAGCATCTGATCATTATTTTGCTTTCCCTCACTCATCATTCATACCAAATTTCTCGAAGATACGTTGAAAATAAAAAAGGGAGATGGAAAATGATAAACAAAAAAACTGCATTTTGAGAAAATCGTATTTTTCTCTTTTTCTTCTTCTGTTATTTGAATATATTTTTCTACCATAAGGTAAGAAAAGAGTAGGATAATACTTTGAATCATCATAAGACCTTGGGAGGCTTTCAACTACTTCTTATCGTCACTGTTTCAACTTTTTACGTTTTACTCATTTCGAGATGGTGCCTTTTGATAAAAGATGCGCGGAATATGTCACGTATTTTTCGGACGATCTAAGGCAATAATAGATCATCAAAAGAGTCTTGCTTGGAACGCGTATTTTGTGACGATCAAAATGAGCACCAACGTGCAGTACTTTAGACAATATTTCCGGATTTTATCGTATAATAGCTGTGTTGAAAGATAGGACTGTATCGTTTCTAAACATAATTCGTATAAATTCAAAGAATCGATATTGAGCTTCTTTTATGATATCATTGTGACGGGAATGAACTGCTCTTTGCACTAGTATGATATACTAGATTTAGCCCATTTTCGGCAAACATGGCATTCCCCACCCCCGGTCTTAACATGAAGCCCACTGAAAGGACACGAGGAAAAAAAGAAAAAAAACTCAGCGTATAATATCAGATAACCCGCATAGAGATGAAAAAGAAAGCACCATAAAACATCAGAGCATTTGCTATAATATGACCAAAGACTCACTCAGCACACTACACACTGGTCAGGATTCGTCCGAGAGAACACTCAAGCGCCGTATCTATTCATCGTCGCATACAGTGGAACCTCTCTAAACGGAAAGCCTGGGTGGATTGTAAAATCGTCCCGATTTGCCAGGTTTCCCGATTTGCCAGGGACCTAGGGATTTAGGTTTTACTTCAGCAGTTTAAGGTACCTAAGCCCTTCACTGTGAATGGTAAAATACAAAATTAAACGAACAAGTAGCCACATGACCAGTAGATCAAAACGAAAATGGCACTCATCAAAGATGAACAAAGATGTCACTCACACACTCACAATCGATCTTCCTTGGACGGTAGATAGATAGACACATAATCAAGAAGGCATGGTGGGTCGCTAACTCTCCTCTCGTGTCCACCCTTGCGATTGACGGATGAGACGGGCAATAAAAGACTATGCTAGTGCATAACTTTCTAAGTGCCACCCAGTGTCAACACTGTACTGTATTGTTAGGTGGACAAGCAAGATCTGGCTCGAAGCTTGCTTTCACCCCTTCTTAATGGATGTCTGGTGTGTCTGGCATTATGGTCGACTTGAACTGGCACTTGTGACATCAAGTATACTTTATGCTAAGTATAACACGTTTAGCACTAATGCAGGTGTAATAATTGATGCTTCACTAACACGGAAACCAAATTGGGATAAAAAGTGAGTGTTAGAATAAATATGGGGGAAATGGTGATGATAATCAATGCAAGCCCGCGAAAATTGTCCAGATTAGCCGGGAACATTTCCCGTTTAGAGAGGTAAAATATATGGAAACAATTCCGTTCACTGGGAATTCTTCTCGATAAGCCGGGTTTCCCAAATCCTCGGGTTTCCGATTTGAGAAGTTCCACTGTATTAATTTGCTTGAGACAAGCAATGAGAGTCGAACAGTACCATGAATTTAATTTTGACAGAGCCAGAAGAAGACGCCATCTGGTCAAAGGGATATGTGACACCGACTTTGCAGATGACACAGCTTTGTTATTAAACACATTGGAGCAGGCACAACATCATTGCCAACTGGAGTGGAAAACATTGCAAAATAGATTGTCTTGCATACAAACAACACCAAGGCAATATGCCTCCAAACTATTCAACTAGGACGAAGAAACCAACAAAATTTGGAAAATGATAAACAAAGCTGAAAACTGCCACTATTCAGGAAAATAGATCAATTCCTACGCCAAAGATGTCAGTGTCACGGTAGGTAAATGCATGAACATTACTATGGAAACTGGATGCCATTTGGAATCAACCATGGCTGGCAAGATCAAGATCAACTTCTAGAGTGACAGTAGAAACAGTACATTGCGTCCAAGTGGATCAGATGCAGACATTCAAGCACTGAGATAAACAATTAAAAAAGGTGGCGCCTTCATGAAAATGGAGGCGCCTAAAGCTGAGTCACTAGAACGTCTCACTACCACTCAGGGACTCGAGTTCGATTTCAACTCCAGCAGCACAATGGGTAGCCAGATCTTTTCAGACTTAACGAACGGAAAGTTGGTGTGGAAGACAATGACAGACTGTCTCTTTGTGCCATAAGCCTGGATAGTTTACTTTACACAAAGCTGTTGAGTTTAAATAGTAAACGATCAACGAAAAACGATTGGGATTCAGTGGCTGTTGTTGGCGAAGCCATCACTAAGTCAATCACGATGTCATCTTGAGAGATTCGAAACAGGCCAAACAGTTTTGAGCCAGTGTCGCAACACTACGGATAGTGCCACAACGCAATTCACATCTACAATGTATAGATAAAATAGTTTTTGCATAACAAATGGCCAAGAAGTATCCTCTGATTTCATATTAAGCATGTAGGCAGGCTTTTGCCAGACAGCTAATCAGAAATAAAATCTTGAAAAATATTTAAAAGAGTTGTAAATTGAGGATTTGTAAGTCCAGCCTAAAACAATGAAACAAATGGCTTGAAATCAGAAGATGATAAAATTCTTGGGGCGTTTAAGAGGAGGAAGACAATTTATGGTCTGAGGTATAAAAAGACTGTAAAAAGCATATGTTTTCTAGATCACTGTGCATAGATGAAAATCAAAAAATGAATCAGTGGAAAGATACATAGATAGATAGATAAATAGATAGATAGATAGATAGATAGATAGATAGATAGATAGATAGATAGATAGATAGATAGATAGATAGATAGATAGATAGATAGATAAATAGATAGATAGATATATAGATAGATAGACAGATAGATAGATATATAGAGAAAGAGAGTGAGTGTGTATGTGTGT